>JANIJG010024063.1:0-34548 GCA_024611175.1 Megaceryle torquata | reverse complement strand
GAGGAAAAACTTCTTTACTGTGAGGGTGACAGAGCCTGGAACAGGCTGCCCAGAGAGGCTGTGGAGTCTCCTTCTCTGGAGACTTTCCAGACCTGCCTGGATCTGTTCCTGTGTGGCCTGCCCTGGGTGTTCCTGAGCTGGCAGGGGGGTTGGACTCAACAATCTCCAGAGGTCCCTTCCAGCCCCTGCCATTCTATGATTCTATGACTTTGTTGCTGAAAGGAGCAAAAACGCATCCCTTCTCCAACAGGGCATGAACTCCAGCAGACAATGGCAGCAGCAAATTCATAATTCATTATAATAAGAATTTTAAAAATTAGTTTCTCAGTATTCATATGCTAAACCAGAGAAAGACACTCTCATCAAGTCTCTGACCATATAGCAGAAACAGGAGGAAGCACCTGGGTGCTACTGACAGCTCATCTGATTACAAAGCCTTGCTATATGATTTGTGGCTTGGTCATGCAGCTGGCCCCTGAACTTAGTTCAATGGTCATGGAGCAGAATAAAGGGAGTCTGCATTTCAGCATCAACATCAATGTTCAGACAAACTCTACACTTGTGAATCTTTGGTTACAAACAGTTCTAAAAAAGATGATACAATTGTTTTAACTTGCAATTAATATCCCCTGAGAAATGATTCTGTGTTACCAACTTAGCTGCAAATCTCCTGGTTTTGTTTGTTCTTCCTTTAATTTCTGAATTTTTGTATCTACTTGGCATAGCCTTTAAAATCAATGGTGCTTTTCAGTGGAAGTTACTGAATTACTGCATTTAAAATCATTTATGTCTTAAAAATGTGGAAGTCATTTTCCCATAAAAGTTGTGATTTGGCCCTATCACATTAATTATTTTGCTTTGTTTTATGCTTTAATACATGTGTCTAATGTAACTGAATCCCAGTTACAGTAGAAAATATCAGTTCCTAATTGCATTCATTTCGTCTTTTCAAATTTCTGACTGCAGTAGTTTATTAACTAAGTTCCTCAACAGCTACGTTAAATTTGCCAGCTTGCATGTATCTGCAGTATTTTACATCACGTGGGATAAAAACATTTATGCATAAACTCAGCAAGCCAACACTTCTGCCTGAATCTGTATCTCCTCATGAAAAGCATTACCTGGGGGCTTTACTTTTTTATAACCAGGTAGGGAAAAAAAAATAAATGCCACATTAAATCCCATTGCCCTTTGACGGTCTTTAATTTGACTTGGGAGTTCATGTGAATGAAGCAAGCAAGAAATAAAAGCTATCACTTTATTTTGAAGCAGCTGTGATTTTGCAATTGATACCATTCATAGCAATCATCCGCCAGTGCAGTAAGAACTGCTGCTGGGCCTGAAGTCTGGAATCTCTTTTGCAATGTCTGTTATTTACTTTTGTAAATGAATAGATCAAATCTTCCAGTTAGAACAGAAACTATTTTCCAGCTTTATGTCAGTTGCTTGCTACACTTCTGCTTCCTCCTCTGATTATAAAGGAATTTATCCTCTCTTTGCCCTTCTGATGGTATATGGCCCAGTTCAACTTTGGAGACAAGAGAAACAACCAAAGGGGGTTTTCCACTGAGATTACTGGCCCTTGTGTGCAGCTTAATTTGGACTGTGTTTGTTTAGCAACAACAGAATTGCCTACTAGAGAAATAGTTATTTCATAGGAAAGTAGCGATTCAGAGACTGCAGCTCAACCAGATGAACTTGTGCAACACAAAGATCCCAGTTCATTGCTAAAAATAGCAGAAAGAAAGAGGAAGAGAAATTTTCAGAACATGGAGCAACAAAACAGGTCAGCAGTATGGTTGCTAAGAGAAATAGCATTTATGAGATAATATTTTCCCCAATGGAAAAGTACGAGGTGAAGAAAATAAAAGACAGGGGACACTACCTCCTTTTTCACTGAGATAGCCACATTATGCGTTGAGCTGTAAGTGGGGAGAAGACTGTGCCCACTGGGTTAAATGCTTCCCCCCAAACTCTTGGTCTTGGTCCTCGGGTGTTCTTTGGCCAATATAAAATAACACTGGGGGGAGGTTAATGCCAAATACTGACCATGCTGACCAGTTATAGTGGTATGAGCCATGATGCCAACACGATGGAGGCAAGTGAGACGGTGACAGGCAACACAGCCCCTTTCTCCTTGTGTGGCCTGCAGCAAATTAGCTTCCTTCTGGTCTCCACCCCTGTTAATACACTGTTCCAGGGAGGTGACGGAAGGGCTGCCTTTTGCAGATCTGCTAATCAGTATTTCTATTTGCAACCCTCTGTCTACTTTTATTCAGAAATAAAAAAAAAAAAAGAAAAAAGAAACCACCAAAACCAGAGAAACCCCCCAGAATAACGGAGCACATTGTTATGGCTTATAGGTCAGTACAGAAATACCAGCATGAAATCATTGAAACCATTCTCCATCTTGATACAAATTAGTGACTGCATTTATTATCTCCAGAAGCAAAAGATGCTGCATTTAATTTGTCACAACCGCCAGCTTCTAGTGTCTTCCTGTTTAGAAGCTGTGAATCAAAAGCAGCATGGAAGCAATGCCAGGTTTTAGAGCAACATCTCTGAACATGGGTTTACATTTTCGTTCCGTGCAAAGCCTAGTACTTTGGCAGACAGTCAATGGCTTCAGCTGACACTTCTCAATGCAAAAGGTGCAAGTTAATGAGAGACTGTGAATAAAAGGAAAACGACTTCATCCCAAGCCTCATTCATACAGCCAGGATAGGATTTCCAGTTATTCCAACCCTCTAAATCCCTGTGTCATGTCAATGTGTATGTGTGGGAGGGGAAGCCTCTGATCCTTTCCTTTTGGAAATCACTGTCACTGCAGGCTCTCGCTTTGCACTAGCTTTGTAATGTTTTATAGCTTTCCAAAAGAAGAAGCAGGCTCCAGATAGCTCTGAGGACCCTCTGGTGCTACAGAAAATGGGCTTGCCTGGCATGAAACGCTGTATTCCCAAATTTGTACACTACCAATGTGCAAGACAGCACGTGGAGAGGAAACACGGTAGAAGTTGTCTTCACTTCATACTTTGGGATCTGAATTCTCTCTGCAGATTTTCCTCTTGTGCATGAGAGCCCCCGTGTCACATAGAATCATAGACTAAAATCATAGAATGCCTTGGCTTGGAAGGGACCTCTAAAGGTCATCTAGTCCAAACCCCCTGCAGTAAGCCACCAGGCTCCATTCATGGTCACTCCACTTCTCTAGAGTGGAGGCGATTACCATCTCAGCAGTTATCTCAGCAACTGGTGCAACCAAGCTGGACGGTGACTTGGAATCAGCTCCTCACCTCGTAGCACTTCACTGCCCTCTATATTAAGCATTAACTTGCTGGGTTGGCTGGCACCTGCTGTGACAGAGGAGTCACCACTTGGCCAACCATGGCAGGCACTTGCAGTAAAGGGGTGAGAAGATAACAGCAGAGGTGTAGCCATGACCATTAGGAGACCCTTCAAGGATGCTGGAAAAAGTCTCAATGGAAAGCATTCAGGAGGGCAGAATAAAAAGTAAGTGCTGAGTAATTCTGCCCATCCTAATTTCCTGGCCAACATTCAACACAATGAAATGGAAATCTGCACAGTTTTGTTGAACAGTGATATACATCAGAGCTATCAGCTGAGACCTATCTTCTGAAAAACATATTTTTCTGGCATATTATTTCCAATCTGTTTGACTTCCCTTGAAACGTATTAAATCTAAGTCAGTAAATCTGTTCCAAGGAATGAAGCTATTAGGTGAAGCAATGGCTTTTGCAATCAGTGTTAGACAGAAAAGCATATCAAACGAGTTCACAGAAGGAAGAATGATTTCAAGAATTATTGTTCCATAAACCTAACTTCTACCTTGTGTAGAATGACTGAATATAAGGTTAAACCCCCCCCCCCCCAAAACAGAGAAACTGATTATCTGAAATGTAAAGTACATAAATTTACAAGTAAGTATTTCCATAAAAATCTGAGTGCATGTTAGGTTGTAATGGATATTGCATCACAAGAGGTTTTGAGATAAAGGAAATTGGTCTAGACAGAACACTAACATGTAGAAGTAAAAGCTTTAAAGGACAGTTTGCAAGCTAACAGGTTGTCTTCCATGTTGAAAATTCCAGCATACTGCAGCAGACAGCAATACAAGTTATGCAGCAGTTGCATTAGTGATGTGAAAGAGAGGAAAGATTATAAGGAGATACCTGACACTAACACAGAGTGGATTGCAAGCCTCAAAAAGAACAAAGAAATTGTGGAAAAAGTTGCATCTAAAGAGATAACGTATATGGAATGAATGAAGCCAACCAACAAACCCTGGAAAAACCAAGCTAGCATAGCTGGGGAAACATCACTCAGAGGGAGGGAGACACAAAATATGGACGTACAGAGATGAGTTTGCAAAGCAACACAGTCGTAAGAAATGCAATAAAAAAATTACATCAGATCCATTATGTCCCAGAGAGGGGAGCTGGTCTCTGCTGTGGTTCATCTAGAACATTGCATTCAATTCTCAGTCTAGTAAGAAGTGGAAGAAATTTGGAGAGGAAACTAAGTAAAGGAAGAAGGAAGGAGAAAAAGAGATAAAGCTTTAGAAAGATGAAATATATGGTTTGACTATAGATGTAGCGGGATTAAGAAACAAAAATATGCAAGGAAGTGTTTGCTAAGAGTGCTTTTTATTAAGCTGGTGTATGAACTCAACAGCAATTACGGTTAAAGCCCCATTACAAGCTGTTATAGTAAGGACAAGGAAAACCATTCCAAGTGTATAGCAGGTAACTCACGATAAATAAGACCTATATAATCTGGTGGGGTATATCTAGCTCCACAGACATGCTTTATAAACAAGATCAAGACAGCAATGTCACCCTCTCTGGGTGAGTTTTGACTTCTAGTCATTTTGGGAGGTAGGGAAGCCAGAAGATACTTACTTTCTCCTGGGACATCTTGCTGATTATCCTCTGGCTGCTGGGAAATTCCCATTTTTGATAAGATGAGCGTGGCACCATCTCGGACCTTTGAAAATGCAAACACAGGGATGTTACTCAAAAGAAGCATGTGCTGCTGAATCTTCTATATAATAATAACCACCTAAACTGTGGTTTCTCTAATATTGTGCAGGGAATCTAGACCTAATGTTGCTCTTCAAAGGCTTCTTGGGCAACTGATTCTGCAATTCAGAACTGACTCTCTTCACCTCCTTTAACAATAATTAACACCTCCTCTGACATTACTGAAAATGCTAGAAGCAGCTCCAAGATTTAACTGGTTTCTCAATCCAGTTGTGGGTGCCCTTTGTACAAAAACAAGGTTTATCATGAAGAATTGGACGTGTCTGTTTTCTGAGGGAAAACTGACTTCTGTCTTTCCTACTCAGGATATCCATTGTTAGAAAGCAATAAATAGCATACAAAGGAAAGATAAGTGGACTGCAAGAACTTGGTACAGTGCACAGTATGAAACCTAAAACAGACGGTACAAAACTGTCAACATCTGCTCTCATAACAGTGGTTGAACAAACCAGACTAACCCAAAATCTATTTAGCAGCAAAGCAAGGACAAAGATAATTCTCAGGGGTATGAACTGGTAGAGGAAAGAAGAGATGAATATGAGACCTAGCAAAAGGAGATTTTGAATGTTCAAAGGGCAGTTTGGATTTGGACACTGCAATGATGAGGAAACCAAAGTGCTGGTTTTTAGGTGACATATTTTTGGTAAGATGTTTAGGCAATAGGTCTAGAGCTAGGCTTTCATGCTCCCCAGCTTTTACTGCCTAGACCTAGAGCTAGGGTTTTTTTGATTCTTTATATAGCACAGAAGTTTCTCTAAAAACAAATAAAGGTTTTATTTATTACTAGAGAACAGTTAGCAGATGTGAACAACTGCTCTGAAAACACCTCCTTACATTATAATGCATTAGTGTGTTGATACGTTTCCATCTGCCATCTCTTTGGGATGTTAAATCCAAGTCTGAGAGGATCTGTGCAGTAGAACCTGGACGCCACTCTAAGGAATAATTAAAGTAAGAAAAAACAGTTTTTAACCAAGTGTAAAAATAACTGCTCCAAGAATGTTTCTGTTTAGAGACCCACCGATGCATTGTGGAACATTAAAAGAAGTAATTTGGCACATACTGCAGTGTGTATTTTTTATTGCTTAACAGTTTGGTCTTTATTACAGAAGTTTGCAACAACTATTCCCAACCATGCACATGACTTTGGATTATTTTCCATAAAAAGTTAAATTCCTTTGCATAGAATAGTACAGATAGATATCATAACTGCTATCAGTCCAAAATAGAGTAGGCCTTAGCAAGGAAATAGAAAAGGTATATTTAGGGAATTTACTAGGATTTTCTGAAGGGCAAGAATCACATTCTCTACTTTCAGATTAAGGCAGTAATGAAGATCTTGCAAAATTATTAATTGGACTTTTATTAGGAGATTATTATGTCTATTTATTTTTTTTTCTCAAGAAGAAAAAAACCATCAGAGGCTGGGTGGCTCATCACCTCCTAAAAGTGCAGCTCCTGTATGTTATAATTCTTTTGAATAACGATCATAAAGGCAAGTCACAGTCAGTCCCAGTTTCTGAAATGGCATCATTACTTCTCCATCAGTTAATTGTCCATGTTGTCATTATCACATTAATTAGTACCTGAGATACTGACTGTCAGACATGAATACATTTGTGCTAACAGTCATTAACAGGCTCTTTGCACACTAATGACAGTACACCAAAACTTTAAGAGTTAAGAAAAAGAGCTCTGTGACAAAGCAATAACTTTTAATGTGTATTAAGACTGCTGAAAAATGCTGTATGTTTGCAACCAGCTGAACACAGATTTGCCTTTAAAAACAACCAACCAAACAATCAAACAAACAAAACCCCAAAGCCACCAGTAAATAATTTTTATAAACATTTTCTTTTGGAAAATACAAAATCACACAACATATTTCACCTGCTCTATATAGTATCACAAGTAGCTACCTACCAAGCACTACACTGTCAGCTTTTGGCCACTGAGAACACGGCAGGTTTCGATAGACTTGGTCTATTATCTTTTCTTTTACTTGTGATATAGTATCACAGTTCAGCACTTTCACAGGTGTGGAATCGGATCCTCCATCTTGTACATATACATTTACTGTCTGTAAAAAACAAGAATGCATATGGTTATTAAGACAAATCAGCACCAAATCATCTCTGAATCTGTTTTCCTGGGTGATGTAAATGCAAACAATATTTAAATTTCACTGTGCAGTGATTATTGTGCATATTTGCAATGGGAGTATGGATTTTTTGAGGGATCCTTTGCTGTTTGGCAGCTGAACAGCCATCATAAATTCCAGCTAATTCTTCTCACTATGACAAAACAGAAAAGATGCAGAATAGATTTGCTCATGTCTTCAGACATGCTATTATTGAGTCTTGGGAATTTATTAAAGAGATACACAACAACAGAGCAGCTGGACCACTGACTAGTTAGTTACATGTTTCTCATATAACTTGATAACCTGGCACACAGAAAAGCACAAGTAAAGCAGTGCCCGAAGTTAATGAGTTCCCAATAATCATTTGAGCTGCACTTTGCTGAACTCCTAGAATACTGTGTGCTCTTGCCTTCCTTCACATTGTCTTTATGGTTGTGGTTTTACTTCTCAAGTTGAGAGGACCAGGTTTGTATGTATAGTGGTTTAACATGGCTCAACTGATGAGCAGTGACTTGGTCAGCTCCTGTAACTGTACCTCCTGTGACCACCTGCTCATTAGATATATAGAAATACAAACATATGTGCACACACATATATATGTATTTATGAAAGCCATTTTTATAATCTTTGGTGTCTGAAAACTTCATTTATCGCTGACTTGTCACAATTAACAGCTCCAGGAAATATACCTAAGAAGTTTATGCTTGTCCTAAAATATTACTGTTTTCCGACAGTATTGACATGGGGTTTTTTAAAGTTAAAGAGAATTTCTTGAAAGCTTCTAATTTGTTAAATCTAGAGTGATTTTTTAAAAAGTAGCTTCGTTATAGAAGTGTCAATTCTAATACAGACAAAAGCAAATGAGAAAACAATGGCCAGAAAACCTTCCCAGAAGGAAAAAATCCACCCAAACCAAATAGATGTTATGAAAAGCCTCTTTTTTTTTTCACTAGCTGAATAAGTAAAACAGCTCAGAGCCCTTCTGGATCTTTTGCCAGTCAGGTAGCTTTGGAGGCCAGGCACATCCAAAGCATTGCAGCTCTCAGATACATACTGCCAATCATAATGCCTGAATTTATCATCTCAGACCTCAGAAAGATACTTGCATGGGTGATATTTTTAAACAGTGAAGAAAAGCTGTGCCATACGGCAGTCAAATTAAACATGACTGCACTGTCCCTTGACAGAACTCTCAAGCTAATCATGAGATTTCACCTTCCTTTTCCTATTAGCTTTATAGTAATTAGACATGATTTTGCTGGTGGTTCAGTATGCAGCGTGTCAGTGTAACCAGCCATGCAAACCAGATTCATCTTTTAAATAAGAACAATCAGAGAACAGACAACTGCTCTATACCATACTTGCCCACCGTGTCTCGCTTTCAGGCAGAAGTGAACTAATCAGTTCATGCTTTATCCTACCTTAGTGGACAAATGCTCCCTAACTGTTCAAAGTTACCACAACAATGTCATCATCATGTCAAAGATCTCAATAATTTATAGCAATAGTAACCCCCTTCATCATACCAATATACATATCCACAAATATCTCCTCGTCTTCCATGTACGCACACACATAAAATCTTTGTTTGGTGGGAAATCTGGACCAAATGCTGCTAGTGTACAATGTTATAATGTTTAATATCTAGCTAGGATGCTTGTTGTGCCCACAGCTGATTGCATACACAAATATTCTGCTTTCACACTGCATTCATTTAGCTTAATTGCAGGCTCTGGCTTTTTTGTGAAAAGAAACAGACTGAATAAAGAATTATTGCCATTAAGTCTTACATGATGTACAGTGCAAGTAAATTTTGTTCTCCATACACAAGGGAAAATATAACCAGCATTGCCAGACACTGTGGTTTCTATGGGTGGCACTTTCACCTCAGAGATAAAGATGACAACTCAACTAATCCCCAAAATATCAACTGAACTTAAAACATTTCTTCTTGCCCAGCGTACCCTTTTCCTCCAGGCAGGCTAGGTCACAGTCTAGTGATTCTGTGAGTGAAAGTCCTACAGTCATTTCCTCACATCAGCTCTCCCATCAGCATCCTTCAGAATACACAAAATGGTGATTTTTGGTTTTTTTAATGTTTTTTTTTACTGGGATTTAATAAAGCTCTTTATTAAGCTTCTCTTTCCACACTGCAGATATGTCACTGCATCTCTCTCTGTTGCAGACAGCCACAAATGACTCCTAACATGTCAATAAAAAAGAAATCAGAGAGGGAAAAAAAAATGCTGTATTGGTCTTTGAAGGACAGTCTGAGAATCTTTGATATTCATTACACTGTATCCTGAAAAAAACCAGCAAGCCTGTCAGAAAAAGTAAAAGTAGAATTTATGCACCCTAAACAGCTGAAGAGCAGGCTGCTTCAGTTTGTTAAAAAGACAGTGAATCTGTGTGCTGGAATCTGCTTGAAAAAGTGGCGGAAATTTGTGGCAATGAACAAAAATAAATCAAAGCAGAATTCCTAATAGACCTGGACCATAGCACTGGTGATCAGATTCAGGGGGTGGTGGAGCTCAAATGGGAAATTCCTGAGGCAGGGATGTACACTTCATCTCACTTGAAGCATCTAACTTGAGTCTCCAGAACTGCTAGTAGAGGCTGGAGGGGAGTATTTCCTCAGGTAAAAACAAGGCTCTTTCACAATGCCAGTTGGTCTGCCCATTTTCAGAGGAGTTTGACTCATGGGGGATCAAGTGCAGAAATAGGTTTATAAAGTGTTTGGGAGATTGCAGTGCCATCTCACAGGACTGTAGAGGACCTCATCCTGCTATACTAATAAAATGATCTCTAAAATGATGAGCTTTGATATGCTGACGAGCAGCAATCACAAGGGAGAAAGACAACCTGAAGTTCAAGCATAAATGTTAGTGCAAGAAGTCTGCAAGAATCAATTGCCAGTTAAATTAGATGGGAAGAGGGAAGAAGCCAAACATCCTGACCACTCTTCAGATAGACTTCGAAAATTATGAAAGGGATTGACTGAAAAGGATTCCACAGTGGCAGGACTTGGATTTAACACTTCGAAGATACTTTATAATTCCATTTTCCTGCTTGGACGCTTGTCAAACTATCGACAGTGTTGCCCAAGACCAGAATTTCTATGCAGATCACAGCTGTAGAAAAAACTATGTACAGACTTAACACTACAGGGCTTAATTTTAGAAGAAAAAAATTGTTTCATAGTACGTTAATCATACTCCACTTACCAACTGCGTATACTCTACATCATCTCCCAGTAAGCCTGTATCATTCAGTGTATACTTTGCTTTCTTTAGTACAGCATCCACTGGGCCTTTTTCTACCTGGTGTTTGATAGCCTTGAATAATTTATAAAGAGGCTCCCCGGCATTGTCCTGTTTAAAGGAAAGGAAATAAAGCAAAACCAAAAGATATACTCAATGCTGCATGTTTAAGTATTATTGATAAAAAAAACCCCACGGGCAACAGACTCCAACTCTTACCTTGAGGTACTGATATAAACAAATAGACATCCAGTTAGACAACATTCTCTCAACAACCGTTTCAGATCTGAAAAAAGAAAAAGCAACGCTGAGTATGGCAAGGGTATTTAATGACATTTTTAAAGAAAAACATTGCTTGCTTGAAATATAATATTTTTACATGCTTAACTGCATGCACTCTCCTAATGCAATGATTTCCCTATAGAGTCTTGAGAGCATGTACTTGCTTTAGGATAAGTGCTTTGTATTGCTCGTTGTTGCTGGGTACCTTCAGCTCATTACTGAAAAGCACGCATCCTTTATGCAAAATCTCAAATTGTGTCTACACTGAAAAATTAACCCAGTTGTGCAGTAACTGGGAAATAACCTACACACTACAAAGCTTCAACGTACACAGAGCGAGGTCTTCTGCAATTTATTTGGGATAATAACAGTGTTAAAAACACTAGAGCAAGCCCTCACTGAAGGTACAAGGCAAACTGATTATGTGTGCTCATTACGGAGAGGATGTGTGATAAAAATGCTAGATCATTTGGAATAAAATTAGAGTAAAAAGTAAATGAAATGTTAAGTATTGCACTTTGAAGTAAGGTAGATGTTTCAGTAATCGTGATGCAGATTCTGCATTACAGTATTTGAATAAGAAAATCTATTGCCAGCAGTCCTGCCTATGCCTTTCACAGCTATTCCTGGTGAGCTTGTCTTCCTAATATGCTTGGGCCAGGCTATTTATGACTTCCACAGATAGCTGGCACTTTACTGCAGTCACATTGCAAAAGAAAATATGACGATCGTTCAGACCTTCTTAGCATCAGCTTTGGGTTTTTGGCCACAACATACTGCTCCATCAGTTCTAAGAACAGCGTCCTCATGATGTCAGTATAGTATTCTAGTTTTCCATGTAAAGCAACTGTCAGCAAAGATGCAAAATACACTTTAGCTCGAGCAGAGAACTCCTTTTGGTTTTCCAGTGTGTGAATAAACTGCAACAGAAAACGAATGTAAAATCAAGTCAGATGATAGGTTTCTGAAGGACCTCAACACTTGTCTGCACTAAGAAGACAAGCGATACTATTTTAATATTAATCTCCTAAGCACAGAATGGAAAAGTTTTCAGAAATTTGAAAAAACTATCTATAATAAAATGTTGCCTATAATTTGTTTTTAGATACACACACAGAGTACTGGCTCACCCAAGGAACGCTTGTATACTTTAACTGAAGCCTTATCTAAAAAAAGATGCTTTAATTAAATGAAAAAAGGTGTTCTGTGACAATTTTTTTGAAAGAGAAAATCAACTCCCCTCTCCTCCAAATTCCCAGTCCTTTCACATCAAATTACAAAGACACTAATCTGAGTACACCTGGGAATGCACTTCTCATCTGCCATAAACTGTAATGCTACCATTAGCTAGCTCAGCACTGGAGCCTCGTTTAAAAAAGGAGAAAAAGTTAGAAGCCTAAATCTATATTTAGGTGTCTGACAATCAGCCTCAGTTTTTGAGAGCGAGCAATTAGAAGTCTCTTCAGAGCTTCTGTGAGCACTTATCAATCTTGATGAATAGGCCACTTGAGGAGAGTCTGCCTCTCTGGGACAGAGATCCAGCAGATGGCTGCCCACAGATGACTCCCGTGATGAACCAGTGTGGAATCTGATCACGTTTCTTAAAAAGGCTAAAACAAACTTGTAACAGCAGTTTTTATGCCAGACTGGGTTAAAATCTGTTTTCCTACAGCCGCTGCAATGTTGACTAACTCCATACTATGTGACCTGGCACAGAAATATGATCTTGCCTCCCCACCCCATCGGGAAGCTCTGGCTGCTATTCCATGCATCTGCAGCAGCTACTTTGAAAACAGAACTGTAGGAAAACCACTTATTTGTAATAGTTTTGGTGCAGTTAGGCTTGCAAACCTACTGCCTTGCATACGCAGGTAAGCCTAGCTAAGAGTCAAGGCAAATCTACTTCCAGTACTCACATTAATGAGAAATGATTTGCTGTTGAGGAGGTTGGAGAACTGGTTCAAAGCCTGCTCCACGGTCTGTCGCCTGGTTTCAGGAATATCCAGCTTCCCTGTAATCATCACATCTTTCTCTCCGTCTTTAGAGGGCAAGAAGAAGACTCTGTCCGTGTAGGTTTTGTAGTCTAGTACTGGAATTCCAGCTTCGTTGATATCATTTGTCTGGTCCTCCATCTCTATCATTAGATCTGGAACGTGCAAGACGGGTTATTGGTTCATTTAAATAAAGCCTGCAGCTTTTCTAGGCAGCACAATCTCTTCAGGTGCCTTGCAATGGAGAAAAAGCAACTCCAACACCAAAAAACTTTCATCTCACATCTTCTCGGTGTTTTTACCAACTGTCCTGTTAACTACGACCACAGCTAGTCCTATGGTGACATGAGGATAACTGCCTTTAGCAGAGATGGATTTCTTGTTGGTGCCTATTCAAAAAAGGGTGTCTGGGTAAGTTCATATATATGAATGTAGGATTATAGCACCGAGCCAAAAAAAAGATACTGCAATTTTTGTTGTTTGTTTTTTTTCCTTCAGTGTACATTCTATTCCACCTGAGTCTAAGTTGTAACAAAAGTTCTTTTATAAAACACATAGCAATCAAGGAAAGAAAGATTTGAAGTGTAAAGCATGCTTATTTAATTAGAAGGAAGGGGATGGCAGGAAGGAAGAAGGTTGAACGGTTCACTAAAACTGATGAACATTTCTGTGGGACACAAAAGCTCTGAAGTTTTTAAAAGGGACAACAATTAGGGAATCATCCTTTGGAGCACCTACTCTAGCTGAAGGCTTTCCAATTACCTGATATTTCTGATTGATTAGAATACCATGTTAATTAATATAGTGACCTATTTTCTTTGAAATTTGATTGCT
This sequence comes from Megaceryle torquata, assembly GCA_024611175.1. Lineage (NCBI taxonomy): Eukaryota > Metazoa > Chordata > Aves > Coraciiformes > Cerylidae > Megaceryle > Megaceryle torquata. The sequence goes on along the minus strand of JANIJG010024063.1, from coordinate 20,978 downwards.
TTTCTTCATTCATGTACCTCTTTCTTTCATAGCATTCAGCAAAACTGAGGGAGAAAGCACCTTGTGTTTTCCAGCTTTGTGGTACTGGTACTTCCTCCCTGATGTCCCTTTCCTTGCCTGTCTTTGGTCCTGTGAATCTTAGACTGTCTGCACTGGGTGTTGTTGACATCAGTTTCAGAGTATGGATCCAGAATGTGTTTTGACTTTATCGTTTCATTTTACTGTCAGCCAAGGTGGAGGCAGTTCAGGAATTGGATCACTCCTTGGATGTGCATTCTATCTCCCCGGTGTTTGTGCTTGGTGGAACAGAGAGGAACAACCCAACAGGCAGCAGGAGTCTGTAGACTCCTACTAGGAGTGTCATTAAGAGAAAGGAACCTTGTCCTTTCAGAAACATCTATGAAGTTCCACGGGAGAGGTGGCAAGAGAGAGGGCTGTTAGCCCTGATCGATCCTCTCACAGTTCAAAATGCAGTTAGAAATGAAGCCCTTTTGGCAATAGTTCTTGATTCAAACATTTGCTTCTGGTCTGTGTCCAGAACCTGGAAGGAATTAGTTCTCCAGAGAAAGCAAGCTGATAAAAGAAAACAACATCATGTCCCAGAAATGCCAGAAAAAGAAGACTGTGAGAGGCTTCCAGCATGGCTGAAATCTTTGAGATACACTGAGCTTCTTAAATTGATTTCAAACTCTAACGTGAAATTGCTGTTTAATTCAATCCTGCTTTTTAGTCACTGTCAATATAATCTATTTCTCTTTAGAAATAAAACATTTTTAAGTAGAGATTATTTCAACACAACCCAACAGCAAGTAAAATTCAGATAATGAGGTGACATTTCATGGTAATCCTTCAGGCCAATATTTGCAATGTTTGCACTCAGATGCCTAATTTAAACGTCTCAATGAGTAGTTCAACATGTAGAAATGCTGAGCCTTCACACCTCCCTCTGCCTTCCCTGGAATGATGCCTCTACATTTGCACAGAACAATTAGCTAGCTCCTCAAATCAAGCTCAAGGTTTTCCCATGATAAACAGGGGAAAATGCTATTTCTTTCCTCTGAGCTTGCCAAATGATCCCTTTGTATGATGATTGCTGCAAATAAATTTTGCAGCTTTGAAAACAGTTTTTAACGTGAGTACTTGGCACATATAGCCATTGTGCTAAAGACTAAGTGCACAGTTAGTCACTGTAAAAAATTCTTACCACTCACATTAATGGCTGTAAGCAACCCCAATCTCAACTAGTTTCTATTCCCAGGTGCTAACTCTGTGCTTTCTTTAGATTAAAATAACCCATTTCCTTTGATAACCTCAGCTCCCTATTTTATTTATGGCTTTCATATATAATAGCAAAATATCTACTGTATTTCAGTGTCAGTTATGAAGACTACTAAGATCTACTAATGATTTCTTCCCAGAATTTTAGCAAGCCAGCACCACTGCTCCAGCCCATCTTCCGACTGCTCAAGAGGACCCCGAGGAGTGCAAATATTCGTCATACCTGTGAATTCCTTCTTGCACCGGTCTCTGACACTCTCCTCCAGGCCTTCAAGTTGTGATTTAATTTTTTCATACTCTCGCTCCGCTTGTTGGCTCTTGCGTCTTTATGGGACAGAGGTGAGATTTTAAAAAAGTTACAAACTGCACAAGTAAATAATTTGCTGCAGCTTTGAGTGAGAAGCCAAAGGATTGGAGGAAATTTTCCTGGTTTTGATTCCTTTTTAAACACTGGCAGCAGAAAGAGAATGGAAAAGGAGGACAGCAACAGTGGACCTTCATTTTGTGTAAATTGACCTGGCACCATCACGAGCCCGCTGCTTCAAAGCACATGTGGGCCAGCAATTTAAAATCCAAGAAGCAGTAGCTACAAATGCTTCCAATCACATATAAAGTACAGAAACTCAATTTGTATGTGCTGAACAAAGACTGGTTGCAACATGTCCTGCACTGGCTCTGAGCCAGTGTGTCTGGGACCGAGCTGAGAAGGTTGCGGGAGGTCCACAAGAACATTAGTGCTGTACAGCACATACTTCTGCATTGCTTTGGCTATACTGATAATGCACCATAAGAGTGAAATCCACCCCCTCCTGAGGGACAGTATGAGGCCCTCATTACTAACCTTAAAATTGGGCTAAGTAGATCTTAAGTGAAATACAGACATTGTTCTGGCCCTTTGTGAAGCATGAATTTCACCAATAATAATGAAATTTGTGTGTGGGTAACACTTATCTCAGCTGGAAAGGCCAAAATGACCCCTTAGTCAAATCCATCCAGCTCAGACCTACAGTGCTGACCGAGGCAGCATAAATGCTGATGGATCTGTGTACAGAGTAAGTTATTTCCTTCACAAGAGGCACTTTAGCTGCCATTTCAAGAATGTATGTGTGCAACGTAGTCTGCAATTGTACGCTTGGCAAGCCTGGGACCAATGGTTGTGTTTATGTATAAAGGACAGACCAAGATGACTGACATCAAATAATTTTGGTGTGCATGAGTGGAATAAATTGGTGCTTATACATATTTCCAGCTTTAACTGTCTTTCTTAACTATGCAGCTCATAAAAAAGATGAAGACCATTTCTGTAGACTGAGCTGAAAACAATCAGGAAGTACTTTGAAAGCTTAAGGACAGCAAAACCACCTAATTAAAGGAACTCACCTGTAACAGATGATAGAAATGATGATGATTGCTATCATAGGAACAAGTACCAGTGGCAAAATAAGATTCAGTGGGATGTCACTCACACGTGTATCATATTCTACCCTTCCAAGGATCCATTCCCGGAGTCCAAATTTCACCTAATTAGATAAGTACAGACATTTGTCTTAAAAAGTCCAAACAGACAGTGGTTTACTTCTCAGTTGTCCTCTAAATTCTTAGTAATTCTCACTGTTAATTTCTAGCTCAAACTGCCAAACAAAGGAAACATCTCCAAATACTTTATACTGACTTTAGGTCACTAGAACTTTATTCCATTAGGCTATTTTATTTTGCTTAGCAGAGGAAGAAAAATCCCCAGCCTGTCTAGTTGCAATTTTACATTCCTATGTAATGAAGGTAGAAGGCATTTGGCAGCTTGGGACCACTCATTATGTGTGACCTCTTCTAGACAGCAGGCAGAAGCTGAAGGAAGAAAGAACTGCAAGGAGTTTCTTCACGGTAGTAGAACAACTTTGGAGAACAAATTACTTCAATTAAGAAGCACTGTATCAGTGTCACACATGATATTAAATTCTAGTGAAAAGGTAACCTACAATGAATTCAGGAAGGTTATTGATGGTATCTCTCTTCTGCCGTTTCTTTGGTTGAGGCTGTACTTCTGGTGGCTCACAATATAAGTCCGTTTCAGTCAGTGTTTTTATGTTGCAAGGCTCATCACCCACAAAAGCCTGGGCCTCGTCTATCGTCATGGCTTTGTTCAGGTTACTGCCCTGGACAGAAAATAGAAGGCTACATCATCACCACAAAGTCTTGGGAAACAAGAAATGCTGAGTTGCAACTTCCCATTTGGATCATTTTAAGCAGCAGGTGTGATTTGCTCTGCAGTGTACAGAAGAGCAGAGTGCTTGGGAGTTAACATAATTCCTCTCCATTCTGGTGCAAGAAGAGAATTCCCATCCAGTCCTTGGGGCTTCTGCATCAGAGGAAATTTCCAAATGCCAGGCTCAGCAGGAGGGGGCATCCCCATGAAAACCAAAGTATGGCTAAAAAGATAACAACTATATCTGAGAAGGGGAATGGGGAGGAAAGGGGACCTGACAATGTCCATCATCTAGCAGCAGTAAGGGACTCTACCAACCATTCTGGGTATGGTACCAAAGAGCTGTTAAGGGTACGAGAAAGGTAGGAAAAATTCTATACATGCTTCAAGGACAAAATGAGCAACCGTTACTCGACAAGTTTACCTTTGCATTAATAAGCTTGTTGACTTGTTTTTTGATCCCATCTGTGAAGTTTTCAAAGGTTGGATCCGCAACATACGCAAAGGAGTGGCTTTCATTTTTTACAACCAAATGATAATGATCCATTAGAATAATAGTGGTAATGTTATAGTTTTCTGGGTCTTCCAGTATTGGTGGGGAAGAAAAAACCACTGTGGTTTTATTGAGTCTTGTCACAAGCTTTCCATCAAACTGTAAGAAATAACACAAGAAGAACCAGCACATTTTAGAGTTTGACTCATTCCTGTACGTAACTGTTCATAACTTTAGACTGTAGAAATAAAACTGCTGGATTTATATCCTCTCCATACAATAGAAATAACATAGTATGAGGTATTTTCTGAAAAGAAAATGAAACAGATTTGTTGATGAGACTAAATTGTTCATTCGTTATGTTCTAGCAGCTGCCTGCAGAAAAAGCTTAGGCTACAGATCAGTTTCCATTGCCTCCGAATTCTGTGGCTCTGGATCATGCTGGGCTGATATAATTAAACTGCTCTATGATTAAGAAGTTAACACAGCACCTTTAATCCAGATCATGTTCTGTACCATTAAGCATCTCGGGTATATACCTCTCTACTGACACTGTGAAATACCTCACTGAAATTCAATACAATTACTAAATATAGTTCCAGAATAAAATGTACCAGTTGTCAATCAAGGTAACAACTCCACCCCAATTACACAGATGTTTTTATCCTAGAAACTCGTTCAGTTATCCAGTAACATCAACCACAGCTAAAAACATTATTAGGAACCCTCAATGTTTCTTCTATTACCATCTCAGTTTCTCACTTTGAGAAAAGCAATTTGCTAGTGTCTCCCTCATAATTTCTGATATTGTCATATAAATGGAAGTAAAACAAAAGATAAGAGAAGTTAACATGCTGAGAGGATGCTGAGCATATGTAAGGAGGGGGGTAAGAAATGCTGATAAACACTGTCAAGAATGCTAAATAGCGTGTACTGGGATTGTCCTGCAATTGTCCCAGGAATTAAGGTTATTAGTTCTTGCAGTTTATGGACTAAGAAATGTAGACAGTTTTCCTCTTAAAACTCTTTAAGGATAAGGTTCTGATGGACCCAAATCCATCTGGCTTTGGCATACTCTAAAAGTTGAATCATGCATATAATGCAAAACATGCACATTACCAACTCTTTATGGATCACATGACAGTCTTAAATTGAAGAGCCAGCCTCCGAAAACATCTTACAACATTCTTACTGGAAGATCACTTGTAAGTCCTCAATCATTGCATTAGACTGTGATCTTCATAGAAGAGTGGGAAATTGAGACTCTTCGTAATGTCATTTCTTAACATGAGATGCAAGAAGAGTTCGTTTGGGGTTTTTTTTAATGTTATTTTTAAAAACTTTTTGTGAACATGCTATAGATGGAATACACATGAAGCAAGAAAGAAAGGACTTTGTTCATTGAGGTGTGAGAAAATAAAAGGCACTGACTGTGCAAAACTGAGTACTCAGCATTGTCTGGATCTGGGTCCTGTTTCAGGCAAATCTCTAAAGCTTGCAGGGGAAGAAGAGGGAGAAAAATAAAGAAAAAATAAACACTTTCAAATTCTGAAATGCATCCACTTTACCACTCAAAGCTTAATTCTTCTATCCTTATTATTATTAAATGTAAATAATTCTAAAGTAGTAGACTGCAAGGTACAAGTGAATGTAAGTCAAGACTGCAGAAGTAGGCTCTTCTTTCCATGGAAACCCTGAGCAGATGCTGAAATCTGTTTGAACCTTATTCCACTCCAAGCCCAGTGAAATCCAGTGGGCAAACTTAAATGTAATTTTTGAACAGATTGTATGTTATACATCCAGTGTGATGCCTTTGGGGAGAAAGAAAGAAAATTACCCTTTTGAGATTCATTTTCCCCGCTTCTGGACGCTCTGCATATACCACCAATGAGAAACTCTGGATGAGCTCAAAACCAGTTCCAGTTACTGTAATATTTCTCCCTCCACTGAAAGGCAGAATTAAAAAAAGAAGTCAATTCATTGGCAAACTACCACAGCTATAGATTGCTTTATCCTGCACTGCTACTCCTTTCACTGAAAACAGCTTTGTAATGCCTATGACAATAAGATATCCTACATAAGGGACTTCTGGTAAAGCTAGCGATGACCACAGCATTTAAAAGCAGCAATGTCAACTTCAAACTCATTTTAAAATGTCAGAATAAAAAAAGTGCAAATTGCTTTGTCAGTATTTGTGGCTTTTCATTGACGCCTCTCTTTGTGTGCTTTACTTCTCCAGTGTTTTTGTTAAAACCACTCCACCTACCACACACACAGAGACAAAGATGAGAATGTATTTTCCACAGGTCTGTAGGGACTTGGCTTCTCTATTTCCTTTCATTTGCAACACATTGTTTAAAAAATAATGCATTCGCATAAGAAGAATGCATGCAAGTTGCCAGTGGGAATTAAAGTCATCGAAGTAACATGGATTTAGAGCGATAGCAATCCTCAAGGCAATCCATTAAAGTGAGCTTCAGTTTATATAGAGGAAAAAAAGAAGTATTTTAAATCCCCTAGGGTAAATCACTATTGATCTACCAAAAAACCCTCCAGGCCCCCAAACCACCCAAACCAAAAATCAAAAGGAAGTATTAAAATCAAATCCTATTTTACATAAGTGACTGCTCAATATTCAAGCAGGCAGGTACCAGTTTCTCCAAGAGAAATCATGGCCAATTTTATTTTTAACGACCTATTTGTAAGGTCATGATGTTACATTTCTTTTAACTAAAAGAAAGCGGAAACATCATGATCTCTCTCTGACAGCTGTACCCCACTAAGCAGAAAGATCAGAATATTAGGGAACAGCAGAGACCAACACGAATCTAGGTTGTAAGTTTGTCCCTGTATCTGGCACAGAATGACTCTCAAAATCAGAGGTATGCTACACGAACTTTTATACGGATGATTTGCCATTTTGCTATAAGAGTGGCATACATTTCTTTGGTTTCACAGTTAGTACTAGGTCAGCTTTTTTCCAGAAGCAACAGCTGCCAGATGGGGTGTTAGAGAGAACCCTCTCAGAAGAAAGCATGCCTTTTAAAAGCCTTACTGAATCCCAGTCTAGATTGGCTGAAGAGATACCTTTCTCCTCACGGGAAAAAGAGATGACAAGCCATAACCATCCTCTGTTTCCAGCTTACTTATTAAGAGCTGAACAGAAGATCTGTTAGAAACCTTTTCACTAGAAACCTTTTATACAGGTTATCTTTATAGGGTAAGGACTTTTAAGTAATACAAAGATCATGTTCTCTGACATCATGCTGAAATGTTTCAAATCTCTTTCTTTGAGACATATTATTTAAAAGAAGCTCATTACCTTTTCTGGTTACAGGATTTACCTTTGAAGTGGGGATTAAAGTTTGGAGGTAAACAGAATACTTCCAAACATCAGCTGCAGTTAAGAAAGATCACAAACTCTACATAACTAAATGTGAGCATGGTTAGAGCACAGGAGGTTTCTCTTCAAACAGTTCTATATGTAAAAGGTTTATTATAAATTACACATATTTTAACCCAACTGTACGTGAAGTTATGACAAACATTTCATTACCTGCTGAAGCTATTTACTGGCAGGAACTTGGTGACAGTAGGATTCTCGCTGTATGAAAAGAGCACTGGTACACTTATTGCCATGCCACCATAGTTCATCGTGACTGCTACATTTTCAACCTTGCTATTAGGTCCTGTAATGCAAACGATCTCGTCTCCAAATTCAGTGCTAGATTGTTGAAGAAAAAGAAGAGGAAATGTCTTCAGTTACTAACATTATGGAGATTTGTATTCTTTACTGTTGTACCCCAGAAGCAACAAAAAAAAGGGCTCTGTCTTTGCTAAGCACTGAGCAATGAGGAGACAACGCTTTCTTCAGGTCACTTAGAGTCTTTACAAAAGATGGGTTATTAAGAGCAAGTGTACACAAACACAAGAACAATGTGATACCAGCACACTGTGGGACATTTGTGTTTTGGGGGAAGAAGGGCAGAAATTAATAAAAGGAAAAAGAGGAACAAACCAAGGGGCACTAGAAGATTAAGATTTTATATGGAAGCACTGAGGAGATGTTGAGTGGAAGCATGGATGGCTCTGGAGCAGCCAGTCAAACAAAGAAAGCCAAAAATGGAAAATACTTTGGATATCTGAGTTGTCCCACTCCAATGTTTTCACAGCTGCTTCTTCCAGCTGGAGCTTCTGAGAGAGTTTCTGTCTGAATGTTACGTGCAGAGCTCCATTGCATGGGATGAGACACAAAGTGATGGACAATGGATTTGTGTGATTTCTAAAGACCAGAAAAGGCTGGTGCTTTGTTATGACACAGTTCTGTATTGTTAGTTATTCTGGGTACGTACACATTGCAAGGCTGGCTACCAACTGAAACTTGAACATCCTTCTTGGAACCAGTAGCCAGGTTTGTACCAGTGATGGTGAGGGTGGTTCCACCCGCTTGTGGACCGCTGTTAGGTCTTATTTCAGAAGCATGAGGTTTCTGCAAAGAGAAGATGGTCAAACCAATTAAGAAAATAAAATTTACACCAGTAATAATTCGTTTAATAGTCAATGGAAGTTCAATATTACTATGTGAAAAATAATAGAATTAAAATAATGAACAGGCAATTTTTCTAAAAGAAAAAAAATTCTTTCATTATTTATGCTGAAGGAACAAGTAACAGATGATGTCCATATACTTAGGGTTTTTTTCCATACTGTATTTTACAAGGTTTTATAAGAATTTAAATTCCCTATTTACAAGATGTTAACTGGCATTAAGTCTGAGAGAGCTTCCCGTTGGATTTCCTGTTTTCATATTTATTTTAATATTTCTTTCTTCCTTATGGCTGAGTCTGCCTTCACTTTCCTTCCGCTTTCCTACATTCTGCATCAGCTACAGGAAAGACAGAGCAAGGTTTTCAAAACTGGTACCGAACAGAAAGAATATTCAAATTCCTTTTATCAGTAAGGTTCTTAATTGTGGTAAAATTGTAATCCTTTGCTTGAGCAATGAGCTCGCAAAGAAAGAAAATCCAAAAAAGCTAAACTTTTCCGTATGCACCTAGAATCACGGAGAGGATTTCTTCAAACCAATTGAAACAAGCAGACATGCTTCAAATTGTTATGAAAATTGTGGGAAATTTAAATTTCTTACATAAGTTCCCTCCTTTTGTTCTCAATTCACTCTTTGTTTCCATGACTGTATTCTGGGAACTACGACAAAAACTGTAAATTAACAGTGAGGGCTTTTCATGACCAGTGTGATTTAATTACTTCATCGTTAGGTAGTCGCTGCTTCCAGTTGAGAAAAGCATCCTTATCCAGGACAATGCTGAAGCTGACAAATCAAGGCTGCCCGAAGCCGCGCAGTCGGCGTGCGATGGATGGGTGAGCGGCCAGCTCAAGGCGAGCGCTGCCGGCGGATGTGCCACAGCCCTGGCGCGGGGCCGTAGCTGCGGTGCAGGGAGCCAGCAAGGTGGTCTGGGGTGGGCAGCGGCCCCCTGCGCTGCGCACACGGATAGGGTGCTGGCTTTGCTACCAGGGACCCTGCACTGGCTCAAATGTACCAGATCAACAGCGTAGGGAGGCTGTGAAGAGGTAATTTCTGATGTGGAACTGTGCTGCTTCATCTGTGTTCCAACACAAACTTGCCTTAAATGAGTCAAATAAACAACAAGCTTGTTTCCCAGTCTCATGTATAAATGACAGCTGCTCTCCTCCTCCTCCTGCGTAATCTTGCTAAAATGGTTGACTGATAATAAAGCCCAGGCTTGGGGCTATTCCATATGAAGTGTATGCAAATAAAGGAAGAGCAAAGAAGTTGGAAAACCTCCCTTTCTGATGAGGGTTGCCCTGGTCACCGTCACGCTGCGCTGGTCTCCCACTCTAAGGAGGAAAAGTCCTTCTCAGAAGTAGAATGCAAGAAGCCTACACCTTACCAGTCATGCAACAAAACCTTTCCCCTGTGCTGTTTTTCTCAGGTGCAGGCTGCCATCTCTGTGGCAGCTTACAGCTAGAAAACCAAAGGCAGGGAGGAGGGGAACCGATGTACTGCAGTTTGGTTCAAAGCTTGGTGAGCCATCGACAGGTTTTTAACAGCAGGAATCCATAAAAATGCATCCAATTGACCTTGCGGTCACTTTACAAATTTGTTTTATTGAAGGACAGATATTATAGAAAAGTGGAGAATTCATACTTGCTGTGTTTGTTTAATACTTTCATGTCTGAGCAACTTCCCTCTGAAGAAATGCATCATGGTTCAGCACACTTCACAAATCCACAATGACAACTGTAATTTGCTCTCAAGTCATTGAGCTTTAGGAATATGCTTTAACGCTAATTGGGTGTCAATTGCTTTCCTTCCCTGAGAGAATTCTGTTTGTAAACCCTTCACTCCTCAAGACGTACACTGCTGCAGCATATGACTGCTTTCACATGTTAACCTTTGATTTTGTTTTAATTTAACACATCACTCAGGTTCCAAGATTTTATGTAGGGAAGTAACTCAAAGTCATTTTAAAGCATTTTTTAAGGAAAAAAAAAGGAGCTTTGATTCAATATCACAGAGTTGACTAAAACTTGCTCACTTAAGTCTATACAGCTCTCTCTGTGCATACTCTTCTTTGGACTTAATTGCTTGCTGATTTAAGCTAAATTGCAATAAGCCATGTGAGGGTAAATAAAATGTTTGAGGGGGTCAGTTTTAAGAATCAATCACACTTGAGGTTTAAATTAACACAAGTCTAGACATGTACTTCAAAGAAAGATTTTTTTGTAACACTGTTTTGTTGCCGAAAAAATTACCATCAAAAATGTATATAAAATGCAGAGTAAATAAATTCCTTATAAAATGTCTGAAATACTGTAAGTGTAACCTCAGCACATGGACAGAAAACCTTACCTTTCATTGACTTTAAATTGTTAAGCATGTTGGACCACACTATCATCCACAGTAAAAATCCACAGCAATGAGTAGCTGCATAACATGCCTGGGATAGCTTTCAGAAGAAAGTATACCCCGAGAACCACTAAAGAATCAGTATGGACAAATTTAGTATCCCTGAACCTCAGAAAAACTGTTTAAAACTCATAGCCTTTTCCCTAAATACTACCTCCACTGAATGCCTGGCCTCTAAGGACAGACTTAGGAAGGAAAGGGACAAGAAACCACTTAAAGCCAAGCCTTTAAGCTGAAACTTGGGAAGGAAAGGAATGAGGAAAGGTTCTCAAGCATCACACACCACTGTTCTCTGTAACCTCAGCATACAAAATGAAAGGAAGCGTGCTGAGAACTTTTGCTAGACAGCCGCATTTCTTTCTCCCTGCAAAAATGTGAAGTCATTGCCCTGTTAAAGCTTTGCTGGGTTATCTGATGGGTAACTTTGGCAGGGTATCAGCTGGCCTTGTTGCTCTAATTATCAGTGAGCCATAAACCTGAAGCTCAACCATCCAGCACCATTTTCTTTGTGGGACCTTTTCGTGGTGGCGTATGTTTGCCTCCACATGAACAGGAATATACAGGCGATCAAATAGCAAAGTTATCTCTGAATAACACAGATGAAATGGGGAAGTGAAATAAGAATCTGTTCCATTTTCCTCAGGTATTTTTTCTTGGCAAGACTCCAAGTTCGCTAGAGGTTAAGTCCCAGCTGTGCTGGACAGAAGAACACGCCACCCACACCTCACCCAATCCATGGCATCTCAGCTTCACTTCAGGCTGAGTGGGAAACCGAGGCCAAGAATCACTCTGGGACCTAACACAGGTAGCAGTCATGAAGGAGGTGGAATAGTTATGATTTAACCCTTATTTTCTCTTGCAGCAGTTCCTCAAAGGACTGTTTTAAAACAGTTTAATTCAAAGTATTCATATTTAACGTATTTAAAGTAATTTTGCAAATACCAAGAGCTCTCCAGAGACCAAATAATGTGGACGCCTCATAAAGATGATCTAATAAGGTGAAGCCGAACCGTGCTCTGCGTGCAGAGGAATTCTTCAAAATGAATGCTAAGACAAAGCATTGTATAGTAACAGTGTGTTACTGTAAACGTGTCAGGAAAATGATTTGATTAATTTTAACTTGCTATTTTCTGTTTCACATTTTCTCCCTTTCCCTTCCTCGGAAGGACGTGCCAGTTAAAATAAATTATCAAGAATTTTAACAATTTTAATAACCATTTTATTGCAAAACCAATGTGCTATGAGTAAGTTTTACTGCTCTTCTAAAATATTCATGGATAGCTTGAAGAGCAAAGCCACATCAGCCCACCTGGCTGTCTTCTTAAGAGTACCAATAAAAAAATATATAATGGGTCCATCCAAATGCTCGACCTGAAAGCATCTTTCAAAAATGCAATTATGCAGATAGCATCAGAAGGAGAACGACATTTCACCGAATGCCAAGATAACTCGAGAAAGGACTGTCAGCAGTGGTACAAGCTGTCCATAGGAACCATGTTACCTAAGGAGAAGGTAGCCCCTTCCCACAACTGACATGGCACTCACCAGTGGGACAGTGAGGTTCAGACCCTTGGAAGCCCCCAGGTCTAGTCTTGCATTACACAGTCTAGCAAAGCTGCACCTAATTCACAGCTCTACGTTGCTTAAACAGCCTAGCATAAGATTCCTTCTTGCAAAGGAAAATGAAGGGCTGAGGGTAAATCCTTCACTGCAAACTTTGAGGGACAATAAAAATGCTGCTTTTACCTAGGGGGAACCCTCTATAATTTGAACTCAACCCTGAGCTACACTGAATCTTCAACCATTACAAACAGCACTGATAATCCCAGGACCTCAAGTGCTGTGAGATCAGTGATGTCATCTTTTAGAAATTCCCTCAAGGATTTTTTCTCTCCTTGCTTCTGCCCTTTGCTCATTTCAGTCTTTGAATCAGAAGTATTCCTGCCGTCATAATAAATACCCTGCTTTCTTTTTCAGCCCTCTGCACCTTGGGATCTTTGTTTGCTCAGTCAGAAGGCGCCCGAGGGAAGTCACACTTTCTATAACATCATGGTGCAGTGCACCACTGTAACTTCACACCACGGCGCTTGGTGCAATTATGATGTTAAGCAGGACACTTGATTATGTGTCCTACATGGAATTTGTAGCACTCTTGTAATAATTCTTTTGGAAAACATCAGCCCTTGAGATGACTTGACAATACTTCATTTCTCATGGACACAGCAAAATTTAAACAACCCTGCAAACTATCATTTAACCCTTGTTTTATAATTCTTGAAAGTGTAGAAAATCATAATTCATATAACTTTCATTCTTCTTCTTTTAGGGGAATGTTCTTTCAGGTTTCAGTGCTCTATGCATTTGTCACCAGGGAAATACTGTTTGTGTCTTCCAAGCAGTTTAATGTTTGAGCACAAATATTTTCTGTGATGAGGTTACCTCGTTACATAGGTTTTTTCATAATCTAGTTTTAAAAAGCCTGGTCCAATGTCTATCAGTTGTTCAGTGGCCTGCTTCTTGCCAGGTCTGCTAAATTATCTCCCAGCAGATGGACTTCCCATTGCTGGGACTTCCCACCACCTTATGCTCTCCTGATCATGCCGTGTGTTTGTAGGAGGTGGATTTGCAGTTCTGGTAAAACATGCACATCCACAGCTATGCTATTTAGAATGAAATTGAACAGAACAAAATAGTTGAGTTGGAAGGGACCTACAACGATCAGCTAGTCCAACTTCTCAACATGTGTAGCTTGCTGGATTTATCCTGAAAAAAATAATTTGATCTCAACAGGATTTCTTGCTTGCAAGTTTGAGCAGATTGTAGCTTGTCAGTCATGGGAAATACGATCACTTTGAGTATCTTAGATACAAGCCTTCCTTAAATCCTACCTAGGTGTAAGATTGTTGAGCTAGAGGTCTCAAAGTCCACCTGCAACCCAACTTTCCCATGCTGTACCAGACTGCAGTCAGAACTCCTGAACTGATAAGCAGTTTTCATGGTGCTTTGAGAACCATTAGGAAGCTTTGCTGGAAGGATAATGACATTACAAATAGGTTACCTCTTCTGGTTTATGCCTGTGGTCAGTGCCCATCCCATTGATATGGTTTACCTTAAAGCAGTGGCTATCTGCTCCAATTTGAGGTAGTAAGAGAAAGACAAATTCTAAGTCCTTGTACATTGTTTATGGTATGTAACGTTCAAGAAGTGCTAGTTTGTTTGGTAGAAGATTCATTTATTCTCTTTGCAATACCAGTGAATCCCCTTACATGGCATTTGCATTTCCGTGTGCCGCTGCCTTATCTTTGCATCAGGGACTAACCTGAACTTCACAAACTATATGTTTTGGTTTCTTCTCACAGTAAAGTCATAGTCTTGCAACAGTCTGTTCTCTGAGGTGCCCCGTGCTACATCAGCACAGAGGAACTGGAAAAAAAATAAGTACTGGCAAACCAGCTTGCACTGGCCCAAGTATGTATATGACTTCACACTCAGGCCATTTTCCAATGTCCTGTTTTCTCCATTGCAGCCAAAAGTCTTTCCTTTGCTTGCTCTGTTTGTATCCTTTGCCTCCTACTTACAAATCTGTTCATGGAAATGCTGATATATTTTTCACTGTATTTCCAAGCTTTCTGCGTGTTAAAGAGTAAATTATCTCCATGTCTGTTCCACTGCATTTAGATGTGAACTTACTTATTAGCAAGGTACCTGATTGCTGCTCTTACATAGCTACTGAAGGCTCTCTGAGCATTCGCACGTCAGCTTTTACATTTTTCATCCTGTTTATTAATCTAGAAGGAACTTTTTAATCTTCAATATTTTAAGACTCGCAGTTAGTCTTTTTGCACAGTTAGGAATGTGATCTCTTTTGTCTTTGGGTTTCTGATTACAATTTTAATAAAGAATACCTTATACAGGCTGAAAATTCTTTCAGACAGCTCCCAGCATTTTAGATCTCTGTGGGCTGCTGGTGCCAAATCAAAGCACAGCTTTTACCTGACTAACAGCAGGGTTACTTTTATTCTCCATTTTTTACCTAGCTTCTTTGCAATTTTCCCATTAAGGATACACAGGGGCAAAAGAGAACCATTCCCCAGACTCTTTTTCACTGACCCGACTTGCATTTGGGATTTGATCTACCAGGCTGATCCAGGTTCTTTTTCACTTGGTTTGTTTGCTTTGCAGCTTTCCTGGTTTACTCTGCCATGGCCGTCCAACTCGCTTCTGGTCCCTTGCACAGTATTCAAGGACAAGAGGACTGAAATACACTACTGAGATAAAAGTGTTTATCCTTTATCCTTCCCTAATGCAGAAAATAAAAGTAAGAAACAACCATCCAGTAGTGAGGCTACTGGTGGTTCACAAGAGGGGCCAGAAACTCAGGAACAGTTGGAAGGCAACAGAGGAGGGGAGCCTAACAGAGATGCAAAGAAACCTTGGCATGAAGTCTATGCTTCAGAGGGGGATGCTGGAGAAAATGCAACTGTGCCAGACCACAAGCAGAGAGACAACTGGGGAGGGAAAAGAGGATGGTAGCAGAGAGTATCCCCGTGATGCCAGCTGCAGCACAAGGGGAAGCCAGCAACAGATGGATGTGTTCAAACGGACATGATGGGCAGCAAATGGCAAAGCCACCTAAGCTCCCTTTTGCCAGATCATTTAGGCAGTGACCTCCAGCTGGGGGTTTGCCTTTGATGCAAATGCTCATCTTCACAAGTAGGAATGGGCTCTTGTCCTTCAACACAGGCAGCGCACAGGGTTTTGTGTCAAGGACCAGATGACAGAGCATACGTGGATAAGATTTTCACAAATGTACAGAGCACATTATTGCTCTTCATTTACCTCATTTATCCTTTCCTTCACAAGTAACCTTTCCCTTTCCTCATCCTGGTCCCAAATGTAATAAGCACTGGCTCTTGAAGCGGGTCTGTAAAACAACTAATTTGTTACCAAAATTGTCTGCCTTGCCAAAGGGCAAAATATTCTGTCAACCCGTGCATATAGAACACAGAAAAAAATAAGGGCATTAAAGGCATAGCTCATGAAGTGTTGTAGACAATGGCCACCTTCTTGGAGGTCAAAATACCATTTTAAGGGCTACAAAGGTAACCGCAAGAGTGAGATTAAGCTTCTGAATGGGGCATGCAAGTCATTAAGAACTGCTCTTTCCCCCTCCACTTCCCTCCTTTCTCAGACTCAAGGGAGCCAGCTTCTTGTTTCTTCAGACAAGCCACCCACTCACAGGATATTCAACCAGAGAATTTCCACTGCGCACTCTTGGCAGCCTGGTGTTCACCACAGTGGCTGACCTGACCCATCAGCTTGCTTCATCATAGCATCCACAGCACAAGCCAGGCTTCAGTTCCTGGGCTATTTCTGCAAACAGCAGAGAAGTGAGCCAGGTCCTGCCTTGCTGGGACCGCTTTGTGTAAACCTCACACCGTACGAGCTGATCAAACGCTCCCAAACACTCCAGGTGCCCAGGCAGAGCATTTGCCTGGCAATGCACATTGCGTGCTGTCTGCTGTGGATGGGATGCTTATGCAAAGGGTTGGAATTTTAAATAACTAAATTTTTGGACTGCAGGCAGCATCTTTTTATCATGAGGCAGACACCACATGATTTTCTGAAAAGACCACAGAGCCTTGCTGACAAGTTTGATGGAGAAATGGGAGCATGCATGACTGAAAAGCCTGCATTATCATACAGCCAGTGTTCACTGGCAGCTTTCAAGCAAAACCACGAGCGCTGGATGGTGGGATACATATTCAAGTGCATAGCTCAGATGATACGAGGAAGGGCCAACTTTGCTAAAACTCTCAGCTACCCAGAAGTTCTCCTGGCCCCTAAGCAGGCTGACACACACACAAAAAAGATGTGCTCCAGGACTCTGGAAGCAATTCCAGATTGCTGAGGACGTGTGGTGTAGCAGCATCAATCACAATGTCAACAAGCACGTAATACCCCCCTGCAAAAACCCAGCCAAAACCCCCAACTTCAGTGTAAAATGCACGTGATGAGGTAAAGTATCAGGGAGAAAAATCAAGGAATGAGCAAAAATCCTCCACAAAAGCCCTGTGACACTAATGGCACTGCACTGCAAGGAGCTTCCACAGCAATTGCTTCAAACATCAAGAAGAAAAGCAGAGGATGGATGGAGGCAAGAAGAAACTGCCAGGCTGGGAGTAGACTAAGGTGGAAGAGTGCACCTTGTTAAGTATAACTGTGCTTTTCAGGTTCACATTCAAAATTCCAGTACTGTGAATAGTCGTGCTTATGTTTGTTTTCAGATCAGACTAATTTATCACCCCTTCTTCCTCTTTTTGTTACTCATCTCACCTTATTTAGGTAAATACTTTGTGATTTACTAGAAGCAATTACTTCCAAGCCAGTCTCTAAGCTACCTTCAGCACCTGAGAAATACATTATGCTTTTGCAACCTTCTAATTTCACCATCTTGTATTTATTTGAGCTTTCTGAAACCATATAGTCTTTTTAACCAGCACAGCCTAAAATTCACAGAATTGCTCCTGTAAACAGATGCTAGAGATCCCAGAACCAGCTGCAAGCTCTCTTTGTGGTGGCTCGAGTCTGAAGATGAGGTATTCTGAGAAAGGAATCATGCTTGTATGTGATCAGCAAATCTGGGCCATATACCTCGGAAAAGCTTGACTCTTTCGTTTTATACTGCTTCTCACCATGATAGTAACAAGCAAATCAGATAAAGGTAACAACAAACAAAAAAGCAGGGCTGGCCTTTAGCCATGTTACTGCTCCACCTGCTTAGAGACCAGCCAAGCTGTCAGTGCTCCAGATGTACCACATAGCTGGCTATTAAAATCATTTCTAATTCACTAAACAGGAGAGTGGTTATTGTCTGATGCTGCTTACAGTGAAACAACAGAAATGTCAATAGTGGAGGACTGGGTTACCAGAATATAATTTCACTGGAATGGCTGGACTCGAACACCACTCAGGTTATTTTAAATTGAATCTGTGGCTTCCCTTTTAACTGGACTCCTATGTTCCTTGGCCCAGAAATGTGGAGATGGGGCAGAAGCATGAGTTTGAGCCCCAAGTTGTACCAACTATTGATCCACATCAATCCAGCTTTAAAAATGCATCTCATTGTTCAGACTGGGTATGAACAAGGACCAAATGTAGTAGCACTCAGAGAATGGTTTGGGTTCAAAGGGACCTTCAAAGATCATCCAGTTCCAACTCCTCTGCCATGGGCAGGGACACCTCCCACTAGACCAGGTTGCTCAAAGCCCCACCCAGCCTGACCTTGAACACTTCTGATAATGGGGCTGCCACCACTTCTCTGGGCAACTTGTCGCAGTGTCTCACCACCCTCATCATAAATTCTGCCTTATATCCAATCTATTTGACAACTGACTGGGTGCTTTTGGTGGTAGACACTGGTCACATGTATGAGGCTGAGACTGGGGAGCATGGTGACACCTCTGGTGTACATAGACACACTGGGCTGAACAGCTGCATTGTCTCCTGGTGCAACTCTCTGCTCTGATCATCTGTTCTCATGCCAGAAGTGCTCGTGTAACAGGTGTAGAGGTGGGTGTGAATACAGTGTCCCTGTACTGACTTTAATCCTCCTGTGGTCCACATTTGGCTTATTTTTCTTGTGGAACAAATGGAAAGGAAACTAGAAGCCACTGTTTTACAGCATCAACTGTATTAGTTGCCATTGCTTTGCCTTTTGTAAACAGAGTTCCTAGAGAAAGATTTTTGCAGTAAATAAAAATGCTCTTTATCAGCAGTTAGCTTAGGTATCTGTTTTTTCAGTAACTTTAATGCAGGCAGAGATTGGCACAGAGGAAGTCTTGGACTTGCAGGAAAACATCCACCCGGATGACACTTGTGCACAGCAGCTTCTCCTAGTGCCTCACTGATGGGAGATCAAGAATCTTTCTCTTAAGTAGCCAAAAGCCATGGCTGCTTATCTCGCCTCCCAGATGTGCTGAGCAGGGAATCACACCAGCACAAGTTCACAGACAGGCTTTGAAGACTACACGGGGGCTTCAGATTACATTTCAACACACTCTATAACATTTTCATGTGGTTTGCAAGCAAACCATGGGAGAATCTTTACACATAGGAGAATGTACCCAACACAATGGGTTTGTGTCAAAATCTCATCTCATGTAGGGCTACTGCCATAACCTCTGTCCTAGAGACCAGAAACACATCAGCACAGGAGATTATGTTCTTCTCTGGATAAGAGAAATGAGATCGACAAAGACAGACTTAATTATAATCTACATTTCCACAAAGGAACGGAGGACATTTTCAAGCAGAAAGGGTGGGTTTTTTTGAAGAGATATCACCAGGAAGAGGAGGTGTTAGCTTTGAAATTATGGAGTAACCACTTCTAGCCTGTTTTGTGAAAACAAGAATACACTCTTCTCAGTTGAATGTTATTCTTGTCTTACTCCACTGCTTACTGCCAACTCCTTTCCTTCTTGCAAGAAGTCAAGAATCAATGAGGCAGAAGTTTAAACAAGTAAGAAGTTAAAAGCCTAACCCACCCT
This sequence comes from Megaceryle torquata, assembly GCA_024611175.1. Classification (NCBI taxonomy): domain Eukaryota; kingdom Metazoa; phylum Chordata; class Aves; order Coraciiformes; family Cerylidae; genus Megaceryle; species Megaceryle torquata. The sequence goes on along the minus strand of JANIJG010024063.1, from coordinate 1,506 downwards.
TTATGTTTTGTAGATTTACAGTTTATAGGTGTAATTTTAATTATCCACACGAGGACAGACATTATTTCAATCTCTCAATTCTTCTAAATTTTGAAGACCTCATAGGTATAGATATGATTACCTGCTGCTAAAACCACAGGCTAGACCAGCTATAACATAGGGCCACATTTAGGGTAAAGCAATTAAGACACAAATGAAATTCTCATCCAGAGTGACACTGAAAACAAAAAACACATGTAATATGAACTCACATCATGCTGTCTGTGGCTCTGCATGCCCTATTTTCGAATGAAAAAGATTATAAAAAAAATAATATACCTTCATTACTTATTCTTCAGCTGCTCTGAATCTATTCTTGTAATTAAGACCATTGGCTAGACTCAACACTGTGATTAAAATACTGCACCAACTGTGTGTCTAAAGAATACCTAATTTTTAGCAGTGCTGATTATTTTTATTCAGTAGTGACACGAGAGTTACTATGCTTATTACCACATCTTTTTCTTATTCTACCACATCTTTTTAACTTGAACTGCAAACAACATCAGCCTCTTTTGAGGCTCTGGATCTGTTAATCAGAATAGATCTTTCATATGCTATTTGTATAAAGAAATGCTCAAGTGAAGTGTTTTCTAACAAACTTGATGGCAGTGCTATTAAGGAAATAAAGTCTGTAAGGCAAACACGAGCGACTCTGTGCTCAACAGGTAAACTTCTAACTTAAGTCATGCACAAAGTATAAAACAGGTGTCTGAAAAAAATCCACTTACCTGGTATGTAAACAGCACTTCACTTGGTGATCTACCCAGTTTTCCATTGATGTTAACTTCAATTTGACCTTGTTTTGGTTCATTCATTGGTCCAACCTGACATACAATCCTAGCAAGAAAGGAAGTTTATCTGTTAGAAGTAACAGCTGCAATGCCATTGCAGTGTACTGTGAGTTAACACACACTGCCAGCAAAAGCACTAAAGTCACTTTATCCTACGCAACGTACCCAAATGGTGCCTCAGACTTCTAGCAAAACCACTCAGGAATAGTTTAATCTCCTATCTAAAGTCAGGTAAAACTGAAACCTGGGCACAGTACACAGCAGCTATTTTAGCAGTCTATTAGTAGCCTTCTACAGAAGACTCCAATTCAGTCCAGAACTCAGAGATGAACTTCTCCAACCTGACACCAGGTTTTCACTGGACCTTGTAAGGTTAAAAAAATTAAAGGAACCCCCAGCCCCATGATGTAAGAATCAGATGGTCACCTATCTTACAACTTTGTGTGTTTTAGGATCACTGCTCATTTTCTTTGCTCTTTCCTGCTGGGATTATTGATGTTCTGCTTAAAAAAAACCAAAAACAAACAACTCAAACCAACAAAAAACTCAAATAGAAAAAAAAAACCCAAACACCAAAAAAACCCCGACACCACCCCCCCCCCCCCCCCCCACCCCCAAAAAATCGGGAAAAATAGATACAAATTGGGAGTTTAAAAAAAAAAATGTTCAAATC
>JANIJG010024061.1:23927-37967 GCA_024611175.1 Megaceryle torquata | reverse complement strand
TAGAAGGCCTCATCAACACCTTCTTCTTGGTTTGGTGGTCTGTAGTAGACACCCAGAACAGTTTCACTCCCTTTTCCTTGTCCCTTAGTTTTTACTTGCAAGCTTTCAACCTGTTCTACATCCCCTCCTGGATAGAATCTAATACACTTCAGTTGTTCTCGCACATAGAGAGCAACACCACTGCCTCGCCTTGGTGGTCTATCTCTTCTGAATAGTACATAGCCATCCATGACAACATTCCAGTCTTGGGAGCTGTCCCACCACGTCAGTAATTGCAACTATGTCATAGTTATGGATTCTAACATATATCTCTAGCTCCTCCTGATTATTCCCCATGCTCCGTGCATTGACATATAAGCATTTCAGAGAAGAAGCAAAGTTTTTATTTTTCAATCTTTTCACCCAAACATTTTTGGCCACCTCTGTGGCCACTAATCTACCAGAGAGCCCTGTGTGTCCATAGTCACACAACCAACCGCTATCCACCTCAAGTGGGACAGCAGACTAAAGGCTACTCCCAGTCTCATCTCTAGCAAATATGGTTTTATCCCCCTCTCCCTTCAAACTTAGTTTAAAGCCATTTCAACTAGCCCTGCCAACTCCTGCGCAAGGTTCCCTTTCCCCCTTCGAGATAGGTGCATTCCATCTGCTGCCAGTAGATCAGGTGCCATATAAACTTCTCCATGATCAAAAAAAACCAAAATTCCAATGATGGCACCAGTCTCGCAGCCACATGTTAATTATATTTGTTTTCCTCCACCTTTCTGTATTCCACTCTACCTACTTGAGGGATTGAGAAGAACACCACCTATGCTCCCAAATCTTCAACTAATCGCCCCAGCACCTTGAAGTCCTTCTTGATTGCCTTAGGACTTCTCTCAGAAACTTCATCACTACCAACCTGAAAAACTACTAAAGGATAATAATCAGAGGGGTGCAACAGATTAGGCAGCCTCCTTTTAACATCTTTAACCCAGGCCCCAGGGAGGCAGCAGACTTCCCTGTTGGATGGGTCCAGTCTACAGATAGGCCCATCTGTTTCCCTTAGAAGAGAGTCACCTCCTTTACTTCCTCGTTGAGGAATTCCTGAGCTGTGAGGTGGAGGGACAAGCTATGGGTGGATCACCAGCTGGATCTTCATCAGGTTTGCCAAATTCGAGGGGTCCATATCCCTTGAGTGAGGGCAAAGGGGGAGGTGGAGGGAGGACTCGCCTGTCTCTATGAGATGGGACCTGCCTCCAAGTCTCCCCCCATCACATGCCCCTATCTTTAACCTGGTTACAAGAAGAAGATTGACTGTCTTCCAGGAGGGTCTCATATCTATTACTCAATGACATCAGAGGAGGTGAAGCGGGCAAGGGGGGTGCTCGCCTTCTGACTCATCCATGAACTTGCCTCCATTCACCCCCCTTACTTAGGTTACTGTTATCTATCTCAGGGGGACAGCACACAGTGACCTCTTGATCTTGGATGTTGTCTCCTGAATGGAGCACAGAGCTTGGCTCCAGCGGTCTATCTCAATTTCAGATTCCCTAATGCTTCTGAGTCTTTCTACCTCAGCTTTTAGTCTCACAACCTCATCTTCCATCAGGGCTACATGGCTTAGGAGATCATCTACCTGCTCACAGAGCACGCAGCCATCATGCGGGTTGCCCTCTGAGATCAGGAGCAGGCTGTGGCATTCTCTACAACCTGTCATCTGTACCCCCACATCCTTCCATGGAAGCTCTGTCTGAGTTCCTACATTCATTTTAATAGTAATACTCCACTTGGGAGACAAAGACAAAACTCATCTCTCATTTGGGGAAAAAGAAATGCAGAGGTCTCTTCAGACAGCCTCTTTTACTGTGAACAATAATTCATAGGGGGAATTGAGCTTATTTGAGAGGAATCTGAAAAACTGCACAGTGAAAAAATAAAGCAATAGTGATTTTGTATACGATTTTAGAAAGTCAAGCCAGACTATTTTTTTTCATACATCTCATCATCTAAACATTTAAGTATGAGGCATTGGTAAAATCAGAGATACTGATATGTGATGCAGCAGTGATTTATTTTAAGCTCATACATTAAGAAGAAAAGCATTTGGAGGGGTTTAGAGACTACAAACTTCAGGTTTCAAACACACTTCCTCTCTGTTTCTGTCTGATATGCACCTCTGTGCATGCTGGCATGCAGCTGTTTTTCCACATGACTTTTGTCTTTAAGTGTGTTCCCAACATATAAATGCCTGACAAAGACATCTGAATGCTTTTCTATTGCAAAACAGTGTTTTGTAAGAATACAGATGTCAGTAAAAAGATCCATTTCTACACCACTTTCAATCTCTTTGAAAAAATAAAAGCAATAATTTAAATAAATAAATAAATAAATGGGAGTTCCTCTGAACAGGTTTGGTTTGACAGGAAAGATTACATGCAGATACTGTCATGTTCTATTATTGTCTTAATTGTTAATTTTATACAGTTGTTTTGGAAGCCATCATTCCAAACCTGAATTACATGAGGGGAATACTCATGATAACAATTCACAGAGATAAAAATTAAAAGAACTGATTAGAAGGATAAAGAAAGTTAGCAGTTAGGAGAATCTGAAAAGTCTAAATATTTCCCAAAATACATGTAATTAAAAAATACTTGGTAAGAATGTACAAGCATATGAAATCTTGAATCCCCAGAGGTTTAAAGAAATAACACAGCTTGGTGTCAAGGTAGCAAAATTATGTTAAGATAGAGGGACTTATAAACATTTATATTTCCTGAAACTCAACAATGTGTTTGAACAGTGAGATTGTTTCAAATATGAAATAAGAAAAATAAAATTTAAAAAAAAAAAAAAAATGGAGAAACTATACAGATTCACTTTGAAGACAGGAAGTAGACTACCAAAATGAAGTATATTAAGGCTGGTGAATGTACTATTCCTCATCTTTACACATTGACCTTGTTTCTGTGTTCAGAAACCATATATAGAGTTGTTGAGTTGGTCAATAAACTAATCCAGCCATCAATAAAGCACACCTTCTTGTTTATTAATATGTGATTAAAAATGTATATGATAAAAAGGTATCGACTGAGCAGAGTTTGGGTGACAAGAACAATTATAGCTTCAAGCCTCATCAGTACATGAGCTGTTTAACCCAGTGAAAGTCAATAGTCTATTTCTGAACAATTACACTTTTTGTTTTAAATAAAGTATTTGGATTTTGCTGTTGCTCTCATTTTCTCTTCATGATTTAGATGGTTACACTGAAGCAGAAAGAAACAGCCACAAAATAAATAACCCAATATAATTCCACTTAACAGTCCTTGTATGATAAAGTTGTAAATATGCAGTGAATGGGATTTGTTTTAAATATAACTTCCTAGCCACAAATAAATTAAACTCAGAATAAGTATGTCTCTCTTTTCAATTATATTACTTGTTGCACAGGTCTTAATCATATTTCTATAATGTTCTAATTTACTTACTTGTCTATATTTCTGTTGGTATTTTAAGCTGAAGTAATAATTTTATTGCATTCAAAGTGCTCCATCTTGATTTCATTAAAGCAGTTTCTTAAACCTAATAAGAAATTACAATAAAAAATTATAATTCCTCTCTAAGTGATCCTTAGCTTTTACAAACTTTCTCACAGCTCAATGCACCTTCAATCCAAAGCAACAATATTCAGCAGAGCTTGATGTCTGGTGAAAAGTCTATAGATAACAACACAGAAAAGTTTGAACTTGGTGCATCTTTAAACACCAAAATATTCCAGTACAGTGGGCATTCAGTAGAAACAGGGAGCCAGTGAATGGTCAGACATTCCTGAGCAAGAACATAGGGTCACTGCCTTGTCCCCTCAAATGTTAAAAATTAACTGTGGGCCCGAAGCAAGCAGCATCAAATGTCCTGGCTATCCACAAGCAGAACTTTCAGCATTTTCAGCACTGGCTTATTATGTCAACATTCAAGATTCAGTTGAATCAATGGTACTCCCCAAAGTGTTTGCAAGTTGTAAATCTTTAAGTGCCAGATTAGAAAGCTCATCTGTTCCATAAGTATCATGTTCATCAAACTGTTATAGTGACTAGCATTTCTACAGATATTTTTTCCTTTCTGACAATCTTGACATCTTCTTAATTCCTTTATGGAATAAAATGATAAAGGTTTCAGAAATAAAACCTTTTGCATTAAAACTAGTACAATTTCATCATTTATTCTTCTCAAATGCTTTTGTTTTAGGTGAATGTAAAATTCACTTTGTTGCTGACTGCTGCTATAGAAAGTTGTTGTTTAATAAGGAAGAACAGGTGAACTGAAAGAGAAACCTGCCATTGTGCTCACACAGCCTTGAAAGTTTTGGTTTCTTTGAAATTGATGTTGACACTATAAACACTCTTTTCTGAGTACCTTTATATTAATATATCAGTTCTCATCAAACAGTAAGTAAAAGTCGATCAGCTTCTCCTATGACTGAAGTTAAGAGCCACTGTTTTAGTCTTAGATAATAGAGTAATTTCCATTTGATTACAGTGTAGTTCCAACACATTTCCTGTCTGATTCTGGCTAGTGCAGGAGGTGTAGGTAGACCACTGGTACAATCCAGGTAACTCCTGGTCAACAAGAAAAGTTTTCTTTGGCCAGAGGAAAATGTTCTGATGTTTTGTGAAAGAACACTCACTGGGTCAGGTTTGGTTTATTTTGAATGGTGACCTCTGAAGCATAGAGAATGCTTGTTCGGCAATTGAGTGGTCCCCATTTAAAAAAATTCCTCTTTAAATAGACAGTACATTCACTGCCTCAGAAGTATGTGCAAGGGTGCAGCAGCTGTAAGTAAAGGGATTGCCCCAAAAGACAAGTTGGGTCATCCAAGAAAAGAGTCTTGACCCAAGCTGTCTTCAGGAGAAGACAGCTCTTGTAGATACAGAGTGGAGCTTACAGAAGTCAGCCCTATCAGCCTGACCACTTGCAGAGCTAACTTGCAGAGTAACATCTCTGCAGGAGGAGCCAGGTACAGCAGGAAAAGTCAGTATCTTTTTATCTATGGCACTGATACATCTGAGCAATTCGCAATAGATTCTAATCTAAAGAAGAGTTGTGGTTTATATCCATCTGTTTCAAGATAAATGAGAGTTTCTAAATCAAGGATGGGGAAGGTATAAATATGCAGGCAAGAAAAATTATTCCTGAAGAGAGGATTCATTGCACATTCAGATTATACAGGTGTAGCTCTTCCACCAGAATATCATACTGCCAAACAGCAAAATAGAAACTTTCTGAAGTATAGTTGATTAAAAATTCTCTTTCTGAGTTTACCTATCTGCTTATCTTCAATAATACAGCATTGCTGCAATACACTTTGTACCAGTCTGTTACTTGATTCAGTCACATGTTTAAAAATATTAGTACGTTTAAAAATGTTGGTACATTTATGACTCTAGTTAAATGTAGACTATGGATTCTTCCACTAAATAAACCAGGAGTTTAATTAATTTAGGTTATTCTTTTTAATGCTCTCCCTCAGCTTTTTAAACTAAAATTCTAACATTATCGCTGCAATTTTCAGTATTTAGGAAAAGCTCATTTGCATTTTAATGAAGCAAAAAACAGAAGTGTGTTGATTTATTAGGAAGGTGTATTGAAATTAATGTATAGTTACTCAAAAAAAAAAAAGGTGTTTTTTCGGGTGTGGATAACAGTAATAAATTCATTGAAATAGGATAGTGTTGATGATTTGTACCATGTCTAGGAAGGAATTCTTTTTCATCTCAGAACCCTTACCTATCAGTGAGTTTTATCCTCAGCATCAGCCCCCTCCATGCAGTTCTACACCCTTTACCTTCTTCATCAACATTGCTCATTTAGTCCATAAAGAAGATGGAGGTTTACTGAGATTTCTACACACTATTGTCTTCACACATATTTTCTATATAAAACAGAACAGTAGTATGTCTGTTGCGATGAAAGCAGTTTAAACACCGTAACTCTTCTTGACATGTTGAACTCAGGGAGAGACAGATGCTCATCTACCTTTAGGGAGGGTGATTCTTACCAGTGCAAAGTTAGACTGGATGCCTAACTTCTGTTTATGCCTTTGCAATATCATTTGTTTATCATCTTAAATTTACTCCCCCAGACAACTCTTCCTTTGAGAAATATGGACTACACTACTAGTAGGAAGAAGCATCCTCATACCCAGAAAATGAGAATAAACTTTTTTTTTTTTTTTTTTTTTAATGCTAGGAATGTCCAAGTCAGCTATATCATCAACTTATTTATGAAAAAATTTTGAACACGTACCTATGAAATATTGCAATGAGTGTTAACTTTATACTCAAATGATTTACTGTGACCCCTACTGTTGTTTTGGAGCCTTCCAAGATACTGTCAGATTACTGTTCATCAAAGGAGGTGCATATTTTTTATAGTAATCTATTCATTCATGATTGAGATATAGTCACCTCAGGGGGTGATGATACAGGATTATCATCACAAGCAATAGTACAGCTTTATTGACATGAATATTAGATCTTTGACTTGGTGAGATACACTGAGAAAAGCTTTTTTTCTTTTTCTACTATTATTGGCTATGGGGAGAGGAATCTAGCTCTGCAAAGAGGCTGATAATGTAGGGCATATAAATACAGCAGTGAATATATTTTCTCTCACTATGACTTTTGTACTACATCTTGAAGTTGTTTGGTTTTGATTTTGTTAACATTGCTCAAGAGAGATACAGATATCCCACCTAAACCTTTTGTCTCTGATACAAAAACATTTGCTGTTATCTGGGTCAAAATTGTTTCTTAACCAGACAGATGGCAACCTTTGCCTTGCCTAATTGTGATTGTGTTAGTTGTTCTGTCTTGTACAGTGGTATAAAAAAGATGGACTTGGGAGCGTACGTTGCTTTGCTACTGAATCCGAGGGCAGTATCTAGTAACAATGGGAAAAAGACAGAGGCTCTGTTCTCTATCAGGTCACTTTTGTTATGCTTGGATTTGAAATAAGCTCACTTATTCACTGGGTACTTTGAAGTCTCTAGAAAGCATTAAGCAATTTACTCTGTAACATTTTGATCAAGCCTGTGGTTTGTTAGAGAAGCAGAGTTAGGCTGTAGTGATAAAAGTGATTCTGAAGAGGTCCTTGCTCAGAGGAAATGGCACTTTATGTGTTAGAAGTTATTACTCAAAATAATGGTGACTGCTGATTGCATCAGGATTGCTGAAGCTATCTTTGTACTCTTCTCTCATACACTTCCTGTGTTACTAAAATCTGGATCAGTTTTCTCTTTTTATATTTGCATTCATTTGTACCATTTGTTCAGGTTATTACAGGTACAATTTTGCAATGCCACTACGGTTATTTCTGGGCATAAAAGCTGATGCTGAACTGCAGGTTTATTCTGAATGAGGATCTGGTGTGAAGCAAAGTAGGAGTAGCAAGTTATTGTCTCACTTACTGTCTTGGATCAGTGGATGAATTTTAATCCATGGCTAAGCAGACAGTTAATTTGTCTGCTTCAGTGAGTGCAGTGACTGCTTGACTCCAGGCCAAGGATCCTCCAACTGAGGTCAGGACCGCAGGCCTGGCGATGGCACTTCCAGTCTCTATGACTAAAAGGGAGAGCAATTCTGGAACTCTTTTGCTGTGACACAGAAAACAGGATTTTAAGAGTCATTTTTTTGCTGACATTTGTTCAGTTCCAGCCCCATGTAAAGCAATCTGTGTTCTTAATATTAAATCCACCCACCTGAAATAATTTGAAGATTTTAGTCCAGTTCCAAATGGATAGATGCCAGTGTTATCGAATAAATAAGCAATTAAATATGTGCTAATTGAGAATAAAGTCATAGAGTATTTGGACTCTCCAGTCCAGTTATGTTTTTGCTATTATGCTTAACTTTGGTATAACAAAGGTGTTATCTGTGTTATCCTTGATCAGCAGATGAGCTGAAATACTGTCTAAAAGCTATCAACCAGCTATGGTTAATAAAGCATTTGTTTTGGTTAAAAAAAAACATTTGTTAAAATAAATGAGGTATCGCTAATACCCCCTAAATTTGCAGTGGGTCTGAATGAAATGAAAAATCGAGGAATGAAAATCTATAAGCAATGAAAAATAAAGGAACTGATGCAAAAAAGATGTATTTTAATTGAAATTAAAAAGAACAGCAATAAATTAGATAGGAGATAAATCCTACATAGCCATATAATATTTTACACATACACAGACACACACTCAAATTAAAAGAGCATTACAGACTATAAACATTTAAAGCCCGTAGGAAGCAGTAGGAAGTGTGAGAATGAAAGCTAATCACACTGCTCAGTACCAATCCCTTGTACAGATGCTTTATCATACAGCCTTTAATTACACCACCACATACTTGGAGATGATCAAGAATTTTCCATGAAAAACTGTTTTCCCCAAAATTCAGTCTACGTAACAGTAAAATGTTCATTCTGAAGCACCTGGGAGGACTTTTAAAAACAAAGGAAAAGAAACTGTGCAGTAACCAAGACAAGTGGCTGTGGTGTATGCCTGAACTGGAAGTGTCCCAGATACCAAGTGCTTTCACTGGTAGAGATATGTGCAAGTTTTTTTGTTTGTTTGTTTTGGGTTTTGTTGGTAGATGTCAAGTGCTTTTTACTGATCAGCACCTTATTTTCATGTTCTCTGATACCCTGGGCTTACTCCTCTCATTTTTTCTCCCTCTCCTTCCCCTGTTTTATGAATAACTTCAGAAACCATTTGTTGCATCCACTCTTATGCAATACAGTTCAAGAAGGCAGTGGGACTTTTCTGCTTGATCTTCTTCATAAAGACACCTTTGGCATTCAGAGTAGTACATAAGCAAAACTTTCTTCAGGAGTTAGTGTCTACTGTTAAGCTTACCTATATAGGAATCTGTAGGTTTTATTTGGGGCACACAATTTAAATCCTAATGTGAAGCCAACACTGTTGTTTTTTCCTACTGTTCCTCTCCCCACCATACCAAAGGATAGTACCTGGGTGCTTAGCAAAGAACCTGAAATTGAAGCAATGAGATCGTCCTATTCTTTTTAATACATCTGTATCCCAAACCAATGAGATTCAAGTAAAACAATGCCTGCTAATTTTCAGTATCCAATTAGAGATACTGTACTACTTGATTTTTCAACCCATTTAGCATTCTGCATCACTTGGCATAGTCAATGCACAGTCCCACGGAGTTTGTCTGAGGCAGTGATTCACTTCAGCCTACCAGACCTCAAAATTTCAAGATGGGCCCTCATAATATGGAAATCTCAGTTAATCATTACCTCTTATGGCAACTTTTCCCACATTGTAGAAGCTTTGAGGTGAAAGGGGAATGGAAGCAAACTCAGCAGGCAAAATTCAGCTATCGCATTGCCACAAAGCCCTGCTTTCTGTTGTCATTCTCTACTTCATACGTGAACCGTACCCAATTCTGTGACAAATTAGACAGGAATCTAGTGAATAAAACTACAAAGTTCTGATCGGTCCTTAGAAGAAGTGTATCTCTTGGGGTTTTGTTTCTCCTTCAGGAAATTTGTGGCATAAACTCTGTGTGGTTGTGTGTCATAATGTACAGAGGCTGAATAAAGGTGCTCTGAAACCCTCGGGTTAGTTATTTCCTTAACATCTTGGTGCTGGATGTTTCAGCTAGTGTTGAACATATAACAGATTTCCTTAGTTCGATGGCAACATACAAAAAAAATAATTTAGGAAATATTTTGGATCATCTCTGAAATACTTCTCTTGAAGGTCATTCAATCCTTTTTTAGCATTAGAAAATAGACTATTCCAAATACAAAGCAATAATGATGCAGCTGAATGGCATCATTAAAAATAGTGAAAAAAAACATTTTGACTTTTAGAATTTTTACCATGTTTCAAATGAAATTCAGACCAGCTACTCTGGACATCCTGCAATTATGCATCCTTGCTCTTGGCTGACAACTTTAGTCGGGTTTGCTATCTTTGCCCTATCTTCTTTCCAGGCTCCTCCACCAAACAGTTTCTCTGCTTTCTCTGCACAACCTCTGTGTCTCCTTACCTAATCAGTCGCAGGCTCCTGCCTCCAAACACCAGTCCCAGTTTTTCTCTCTGGACTGCTTGGCTGCTTCTGTTGCCTGCTCTGTCACAGGCTGGGCTTTTTGTTGTTGTTTTTTTTTTTTTTTCTCCCCATCGTATTCATGCAGAGACCTTTCTTCTTGACACAACCTTCAAATCATTTGGAGCTTAGAAGAGATAGGATTCCTACCTCTCAGATCCTGCGCCAAAGCTTGGGCTCATAGGGAAAATTTGGAGGTGGGGATTAAAGGGGAAATCTAGCCTCACCACTGTCTCCTTAAGCTTCTGTTTGCTGAGGAGGCCAATCTTCAGTGATTCATTTTTCCTGCTAGAATAAAAGAAATCATTACTGAGAGTGTGTTCATGACAAAATTTCCAATATTTAGTTAGCCATATTTTGATAAATTTTCAGAAAGGGAGGGAAAGCCACATTTCAAATTAAAAAAAGGTCACATTTTGAGTCTATGCTTCAAAGCCTGAGGGAAGCAGTGCATTTCAAAGGAAAAAGTTTTTATTTTTTTAGTATGAGAAAACGTGTTTATTTTTCCATAACCTTGTTCTTGGAAATGGACAAATTGTTTTGGCAGGTATTTTCAAAATAATCTGCCCAGTACAGACAGTCAACATATCAGTTTTCAGCCTAAGTGATGATGTTTTTTCTAAAGCTACATGCAACAGAAAATATGGTCTCTGCTGAGAAATGTTTGCCAACCCCAATACAGGGTATGGCAGCACATCCACCTTGGAATATTTGTCACAGATTATGTCCTCTGAGGATTTCCAATTTTTTTCAAGCATCAATTGCCATAATGGCAATAAAGTCAGTGACTATTACTTCCATATTTTAGAGTTAGAGGAACTAAAATAGGAGGAAAGGAGAAAAAGCAGGGATAGAATCCAAAAATCCTGACCTGATTTTTACTCCCCCATTTATGCACTTGTTGCTGCCACCTCTGAGGGGTGCTATTTGTGTGATGGTCCTCTGGTTTGGAGTATTGCAGGTATTCTTTACACTACACATACACACACATCAGAGATAACTCTCTGTGACTGAAAGTTTGAGGGGACTGTAGTAGAGAGCACAGCACATGAAGGAGATATCTGCAAGTAATAGTTTGAATCAGCTAAGAACTTGCAGCCACCCGCATACAGCTTGTATGAGTACAGTACAAAACCAAAATTCACATATATATGAGGCACCTGATTCACCTCAGGGGCAAGGTCCTGTGGAAAAGAGAGGTATGAGGGGGAGAATTGTGGTAGGGCTCTAGGAGGATGGAGCAGTTTGCTGGTGTGATCAGTTGGGTGATGGCCATTGCATTTGCTGTGGCTCTGAGTACCCTGGGTGGGGTGAACCCCGGAGAAGGCATGAGCCAGAGATAGCAGAGGCCTGAAGTAGACAAGCTCATGCCACTGCCTGGCTTATTTAGGAGAGTAAGAAACACAGTTAAGTGTTAACCATAATTGATGATAAAGCTCCATGCGGACTGAGAATCTCTGCTAAAAACTACCCCAACAACAATAACAAATTCCTAGCTTAAATTGCTGTCCTCTTCAGAGGGAAGAAAAGAAAGAAAGAAAAAAAAATTAAAAAAAAAAAAGCAAGCGAGAGAGAAAGAGTTGCCAATTCAAACTGCTGACTCTTTTTTCCTTATCAAAACACCACAGCATACATCTTAACAGCCCCAAGTAAATCAAATGCGGGACCAGCTGGAACTGGCCAGCTCTTGACCCTCCCTTGATATCAGGTGCGTGTCACACTTTTCTGGCAGATTAATTTAAGATTTCAAGTAACTCAGAGCCCCTAAAACTTTCAGTACAGCTGCTAAACGAGGCTGAAGGTTTTCTTTGGAAAGTATCATCACTAGAAAAAGTCAGAGGTCTTCCCAATCAGCAGAGATACTCCACTACGGATGTCAGTAACTTTGTTCCCTCTGTATCTCTTATTTTTAAACTCACAATGTGACTATGGGACGAAATTTGGAGGTATGATCAAAGCTTAGATATACGCGTCTGAGCAACTGTCAGTCTCCTTTTGCATATGCAGCTTCCTCTTTGGGGGGATTTTGAAGCATTTCTAGCAATGCATCCCTAAAGAAACCTTTCAGCTTAAGAAAAATATGGGGGAAGGTCCAGGAGAGTGTGCGCAGAGAGCACGGAAATGAGAGCAGCTCACAGACGGCTCCTCTGAGGAGAATATGCCTCTGTGTGATCAATATAATCTATTGCGAAATAAAGCCTCCATGTTTCTGTGGGGGAAAAAGATTTAGAAAGAAGCTCTTTAATTATTACCTGTGGAGAAGTTAAAGTATAACTGTCAGGAACATACTCCAGTCCCTGTGCTGGGGGGAGGGGGTGGGGGTGTGCGCCAAGTCAGGCATCTAACCTGCTTGAAGTCTGTACTGGAATTAAAAAAATAAATAAATAAATTCAACGGGGAGGGGGTGGAGGAGGAGACAAACATAAAGCATTGGCGAGGCAAAAGAGGAGAGAAAATGAATGCGAATTTCAGGCCGCTGACCTCTCTTTGCGCTTATTACGGGAGAGCTGCAGCACCCACGCGTGAGCCTGTGTTCACCCCCCACTGGTGTTTATCACTCACCACCCAACGAGCCAAAACCTTCCGCCTTTCTGCCCTTTGCCCGCACGCGCTGCTGAGCGACCCGGGCCCCCACGCCCGCCCCCCGGGGCCGCCACCGCCTGCCGCGCAGCGACGATGGCCCCAGGGAGTGCGGGCGGGTGCGCTACTTGCGCATCTCCTCTCCCCTTTGAGAGATCACCTCCCCTTTAGGGAAAAAAAAAAAAAAAAAAAAAAGGTAGGGAAGGAGAGCCCGAGGGCTCCCAGGGTCACGCCTATCCGGCACTGTATGTACAGGTATAACGTGTTTTATTTTGAAGGAGTTTGCTTCTTCGGCAGGTCAACGTGTTAATTAAAAGTTGATCCAGATTGGTCGCTTGCAGTCCCAGATGCGCGATTAACACATAAGGAAAAAAATATTTTCATTATATCAGAATGTAAAAACTCAGTAAAAACCCCATTTCCTCCTTACTATTTAGCAGTCACGCAGAAAAAAAAAAAAAAAAGCCATTAGAAATATAATTAAATATGGGTCTATTTTTGAAGAATGTCCTGAAAAATAGCCCCAAAATATGATGTAGTAATTTGATTTTTTTTTTCCTTTGGCACTACAGGTGCTAGCTATGTTTTCCCTTCATTTCCCACACCATGTATATTAAACAGGGAGGGAACACTGCGCCATTGTCGGTGATGACCCCAGACTTCGCCAGAGTATTTTGCTCCTCGGTGTAAAATTGCGAAGTGGGTCTCTCTCTAAAATTCGCTATATTAGTTTTTATAATTATGCCGTGGTCTCAACTTTGTCTCATCCCATTTCTTAAAGGGAAAAAAAAAAATAAAGAACAAAAACAACCCACCAAAAAATAATTTTAAAAAAACCCACCAAAAAAAAACCCCACCTAACTTATCTCTCTCCATACTAACACTTCTGTTTGTCTCAAGCCCACACTTTCAGCAACTTTGCCTGGTTCGGGTCCTATGTTTCTCTAGTCGCCCTGCTGAGGCGTGCGTTTTCCTGCCTGCCCTGCCGGCAGCCCAGCCTGACAGTAGCCCTTTGCAGGCCTTGGTGCGGCGGATCGCCGTCGCTGAACCCACCCCCCGCACAGCTGGTCCCTTCCCGGGAGCTTTGACCCTCCGTTCGCCGTAATATATTCCCCCCGCCGCATCGTACCGGGGAGCTTGTACTTCACACTCCGGAGTGTCATTTGTCAGATTTCAATGGAGAGCTAAACAACTCCTAATGTTATTTATTGCGGGGGGGGGGGGGGGGGGGAAAAAAAAAGAATGCCCATGTAGAAGGGGGCGCGTTTTTCTCCTTAGTGGCCTTGTAATGAAGCACTGGAGGAGGGGACGTGGGATATGGTAGGTTCTCCATCACCCAAAAAGGTCTCTAAAT
>JANIJG010024061.1:2194-23917 GCA_024611175.1 Megaceryle torquata | reverse complement strand
TCAAAGGGCAAACAAAACAACCCTAATTTTTTTTTGGGGGGGGGGGGGGGGGGGGGGAAATAAACAGAATGCGTCGGTCCGCCGTCCCCCCTCCTTTCATCCCCAAGATTTCATTGTTTCCTCCGGGATATTTTCTACACGTCCAGTAGAACACAATTCACGGTGTTGCTTTGCCTTCGTACGAGGCCGACCTCCTTAGTCCCTCCGGGACAATCAGCAGCGGCCGGAACCCAGCGCCGGGAGGAGAAACACCGTGGAGAGGCGCGGAAATACCCCGTCGCCAGCCCGGAGCCGAGCCGCTCGGCCTCCGCGGACAGGCCAGCTCGGAGCCGAGCCGAGCTGAGCTGCGCGGAGCCGAGCCGCTCAGCACCCGCGAACCGGCCCGCCACGCTGGGCGCCGACGCGGCGGAAGGGGCTGTGATTTAAACCCAGCCCGGGTCTCGTTACTAGGACTGTGTATTATTTTCTCCTTTGTAGGATACCGAAGGCGAATAATGAAATCCCTTCGCTAATAGTTTATGAGCCATGAGATTGGAAATGTATAGCGCGCCAGGCTAAAAATCACTTGAGAGGACCTGGGAGACCGGCGGAGGAGAAGCTGTAGGACGCCCGGTGCAGGGAAGCGAGGAACTCGGATCCCCTGTCGCTACTCCCGGCAGCGGGAGCATTCACCGGGGACGCGGGGTGCGGGGGCAACCCGCCGCGCAGGGGCTGCGTCTATGGCCGCTGTCTTGTCCCTCCGGCAGAGCTATAGGAAGGGCAGCGATGACAGGCGAGGGGCTGCCTGCGGTGCACAAAGCGCGCACGCACTGCCCGCAGCGCCTCTGCCTGCACCCCCGGGCTCTGCCTGACAGAGGTTCGTGCGCGTTCCCGCGCGGCCGCAACCAGGGAGCGCCGGGGCCCCGCCGGCAGCACGAAGGCAGCGTGTCGTGCGTGGGGCCGGAGTGGTGGGGAGGGGGGGCTCAGCGACGGCTGCCTCCCCGGAGGGGAATGGAAGCGAGCGAGGAGCGACCTTCAGGGCCGGTCTGGGGGCAACTCGAGGCACGGCGCCGCAATCGTCTTTAGCGAACGTGCTAAAAGACGCTTCCCTCGGCGTTTTTGCGGCAGGTCACGTATGCGCGGACGGGGCAGGAGTGCTGCCACTGCCCCCCTGCCCTCTCGGTTCGCCTCTTCGCGGCACTCGCGCCTTTACAGGAGCGGACATTTCACAGAAAGTCTGTGCCACGGGCTGTCTGAGGGCATCGCTAGTTCCCTGCCGTAAAAACAAACCACTCATCAACTCCGCTCAGTGTATGCCATCGAGAAAAGTCGCCGTGGCGCGAACTGGCACCATCTGTCCCGCCATTCTGGAAGACATAGATATATTTCTTTAGACAGGTCAGCAGTTCTTCCCCGGCCAGCCCTGTCAGGTACCTGTCAAGGGAGAAAACCTCTTCATAGTTGCCGCGGTAGGATCCTTATCAGCGGCAGTTCCGCCGCTGACAAGGACCCAGCCTTAAGCTTCCTTCAAATCAATGTCCTCCAGGCACAGGTAACTGTCGTTATGAGGGAAGGCCAAATATGACGATATCGCTTCGCCCATTAACAAAAAGATGGGCAGAGGGGAGCCGGCCTGAGGGCACTTTCCTAGGTGCTGCCCGAGGAAGGCCATGCTGGGCGCTGGAGCCGGGGGCTCTCCCCGGCCCAGCCGTCGGACCGGCCTCGCCGCCGCTTTTCACCCGCGACGGGGCTGATGCCCACGCGCAAAGGGCCTGCCCTCGAAGGCGAACGGGTGCAGAGGGCCCCGGGGGGGGATTTAGCTCGTCTGACTCCCCTCCCACCTCAAAAGAGGCTCTCCTCCGGTTGCGCCGGTGCCGGCGCTGGACGCGCTCAAGGACGTGGCTCTGGAGACGCACACGCGTGCCCATCCACGCACCCGGCGTCCACGCGTGCCCGGGGCTCCGCTGCACCGGGCGGGGAGACGACCCGGGGCGGCCCGAGCGGCCGCACCGCGGTAGCGCGGAAATCTCACAGCCAAGTGTTTCACGGGGCTTTCTCTCAAGTGGGGTCCCATCGCTCCGTGGCTGACCCAAAGCCGCAGGCAAAGATTTCATCCCCGCCAAAGTAACTCCCCCCCAATAATTCCGACCTCCTTTCTTTCTGTACCCCATTTGCTTTCAAAGTGGGGGCACATTCAAGTAAAGCCAGCCTGTCCGCCTCCTTCATTTCCTCCCGATATCGCGTAGAGCCCCCCCCCCCCCCCCAAACCCCACACACAGAGGGGGGACGGGGGCGGGGGGGAAGGATCTGCAAACGCACCGTATTTCCAATTTGGAGTTACAGTCGGTGCTAATCCGGGTCAGTTCCTGCCCCTGGCTCGGAAGGCAGGGATGGAGGATGTAACGTATAGGTTGGGGGGGTGGTGATGGAACAAAAACAACCCCCAAAATAAACAAACAAACAAAAATCTCGCTCACGATCACAATAAAGTGAAATTCCTTTATACACACCCACAACTTTAGCTCAGTCTGCTGCCTGGGGGGGTTTAATCTCGCAAAGAGAAAGGGGGGCTCCCTGCGCAAAATTACGCCTTCTCCTCTCATTTGTTAGCTGATTCCATCAAAAAGTTCGCTATTTATAGGCTACACACACGAACCTGGAGTAATACAAACCCTCCCGTGTTGTTCCCCTTGCAAAGTGGCCGGACCTGAAGCATCTGATCGGGCTTGCGTGTGTGTGCGTGAGTGCGAGAGACACACAGAGAGCGCTACCATCAAAAAGGGGAAAGAAGAGCTCAAACTGAGAGACTTATTAATTGCTAAGAGCTGCTCTGCCACCAGCCATGTGAGTACCTAACAATGATCACCTTTTGCACAGATGGTCAGCGATCAGACACAGACACTTTCTGTCCTTTTCTTCCTCCCTCCCCTTCTTATTATATATATTTTTTTATTCTCCCGTCTCCCACCCATGCCTTTCTTTCTTCTTTTTTTTTTTTTTTTTTTTTTTTCTTCTTTTTAGTTTTGAGTTTGCACGGCTTATTCCTTCCGAAGAGCAGGAATGAAACGTGGGCGAGCGCGGGGGGAGAAAATGTGCTGGAGAAGAGGAAGGAAGGAAGGAGTGGTGGAGGGAAAGGAGGAGGAGGAGGGTTTGATAAGCGATCGCCTTGTCCTCTGAGTCCGAGCCGGCTGGGAATTAGTAACAGCGAGATAACGGAGGTTGTATCCCTTCCTCTTCCTCCGCTTTTTTTCCCTGGAGCGCTCAGACCCCCTGACAATTAGTACCATGGCATCAGAGTGGGTAACGAGCTGAATTTGTCAAAGCCCCTTTAGGGGGAATTAAAAAGGAAATGAAAATAATAATAATAATAAATTTTTTAAAAAGAGCGCGGGGATAAGGGGTTTGATCGCTCCGCGTACAGCAATGACCGTCTGTCAGCTCCCAGCCTGCTGTGCAGGCAGGTAGAAAGCGCTCGGAGAGCAGCCCGGTACCTCGAGCTGTGCGTATGATTTTGGGGAGAAGGGGAGCGCCCCGACCCCTCACCCCTTCCCTGGCAGGGGCGGCAGCGCGTCGCCCCCATCCTTTGGGTCCTGCCTCCCACCACGCCAGGTTTCGGCGCTTTCCAGGCAACCCTAGACCTCGGCATGGCACAGTGCGTAGAATCGAGCCCCACGCAGCAGGCAGGGCACGGCACGTGGGTTTAAGAAATTGCACAGTTGAAGCGAGAAGGGGTAAAAATGCAATATGTGGTAGTAAACGTGGCTCTCGAAAAGGTAGGTGCCCTGGTTTGTGGAGGAATGTAGGGCTGGGAGACTTCCCGTGGAAAGGCGGGGTGTGGACAGAGGAGGCGAATTTGCTTCCAGCGTGGAGAGGCGCTTTTCTAAACCAACACTTGAGCTCCAATCACACACTCTCAGGTTAGCGTAGCATTAAATTAACAGGGTCGGGGTTATGAGGGCATTATACTGTGTGCCCGGGCTGTAACCCCTGCTCATTTGTACACAAAGAAGAGAGAGAGACGGAGTTACACCTGGAAAGGCAAAGAGCACGGTGAGTATCGGTATTTGTTCCTCTCCCTCACATGCCTGTGAACAAAGTTCAAAGGCAACCGGTCCGTGTCTGGGTTTGGGTTCGTCGGAGCCCCTTGCTCCATTCAGAGGCTGCAGCACAGCCGCGTTTGGTGCCAGGACCCCCAGCACAACCCCTCCAGAGGGGAGCCCTCGCAAAATAGCAAGAAGAACTTGTGGTGTCTTGGTTATAACTTTGCTGCTTTACGTAAGGAGGAAAAAAAAAAAAAAAAAAAAAAAAAGTGATTGGATCCAGCGCTATTTATAGGTGGCAGTAAAGCCTCCTTTTCAATAAGCAGCCGTGGAAAAGAAGCGTCAGAAAACTGGCTGCTTTATTGATTCAAGGTGCCGGACGGTCACAGCCATGCTAGCCAGGCTGGACCTACAAAGTCACGACTCCTTTCAGGTTAGGCAGCGAGAAGAGGAACAGGATCGGTGTTTTGCTGACCACTAGCTTGGACACGATTCAATTCCCAAGCACAGGTATAGGGCACAAGATCGTGAGATGGAAGACTTTTTCCCTTTTCTTTCAGACACGCAAACAATACAGGGCACCCGCAGGGCTGAAAGTGGGCCAGGACTACACGGTAGGTATCAGATCACACAAAACAGGGGAAAGAAATCCAGTTAAAAATGCATTAATTGAAATCAGAGGACGAGCTTTAGTTTGGTGGGGGTTTTTTTGTTGTTGGTTTGGTTTTTTTTTTTTCTCCCTTTTAAACAAAGGTGCACGTTAGAACAAGATGGAAGCACTTTGTGCCTGACGGTATCCCCCACGCCCACTGGAAATAAAGAAAGAAGCTTGTTCTTTCTTTGCATCTTATAAACCTTGTTTTAATTAGAATTGCTAAAGTAGGACACCTCGGTGGAAGATGTTTTCAAGTATCCACCTAACTCTCTGCTGTAAGCAGAATTGCTGTCTGCAAAATTGCTTGAAACGCAAAATTCTGCCCCACCCCCAGCTTGTTTTGGCATCTACTCACCCTTACCCCCCCCTCCCCCCCAAATTGCAATCGCTTATGAAAGGTTACTCTGTTAGAAGGAAAAGAGAAATCTCAAACAACCAGCAGTAATGAGATGAGTGGACTCGGACAGCCTCGCTTTGCTCTGTGCATCAGGAAAGGGTTTGGAAAGAGAGCGTCCTCAAAACTAATGTGGGATTTTTATGTTGGTTTTTTTTAAGTCCCAAATTGGGCGTATCCTTACCCTTCTCCTTTAATTTATTTGATTAAATCATAAGAAAAACAGACTCATGAGCTTCTTTTATTTCCTCACACATAACCATACGCAAAACCTTTTATATGGAGACAAGTAATTAGCTCTAGTTAACTTAGGGCACAGGCTGGGCTAAAGTTTTACTCCCGTTCCCAGGGCAGCACTTCATGCAAACGCGTGTTACAGCTGCACCTCACGCTCCTCATTTGCGAACCTCAGGTTTTTAAAGTTTGTCTCATTACCCATCTTTCTCCGATTTCGCTAATGGGGGTTGCTCATGGCAGGGGCTTGGGGATTCTTCTTCCACGGGGTCTGGTGCGTAGTGGGGCCGGTGCAAGGAGCAGTCAGCCCTTTTTAAACTCGGAGCACCTTCTGGACCGCTTCCCGCGGGCATCCGCATCCCGCCTGTGTATCGCGTTCGCTGTTTGCTTCCACTCCCGGTTAAGGACTAGATTAATTTTGTCTTCAGAAAAGTAAGGTTCTGTTAGCTCATTTCTAGTTTAAATTAAACAGAAGGGGGGGGGGGGGGGCGGGAACCAAACCTTTAAAAGTTTCTCAGTTAAAGTTCGGGTCGCCTTTGGTTATTACTCGGATGAAGAACGGCGGCAATCAACTCTTTAATTTGGAAATACCTGCCCGAGAAAAATAACGATAACTCCCCGTCTTTCTCTTCAAAGGTAGTTTCAGGATGTCATTTAATGTATGCCGTCCCCGGTAACCTAGTGACAAGATCGCTCCCCTGCCCGCTCGCAGCCGTTGTTTGGCTCTCCCTAACCCCTTGGTTTCGCTCTGAAGTTGGTCAGCAACGGCAGACACCCCTCGCCGATCCTGAGGGTGCCGTTGATGCTGTCAGTCCTCCCCAAAACTTATCTCCTTCTCTCGCTCCCCGCCCGCAGATACTAGGGCTTTACACCTCAGCTGGGCTCTCACGGCCCACTGCCACCTCAGAATCACAGCGTGATCATAGTGAAAAAAACAAATAATTAATTGTGCGGTTCCACCCCCAATAAGAAGGCAGGAGCCTCATAGCAACAGGTAACGAGGGCACCTGCAGCTTTTTTTCAAGAGCATTTAACTGCTATTAGAGGGAGCAGGAGGCTTTCGACAGGGTCGCATTCGGTAAGGGGATATGTGGGGGGGGATAGGAACATCCAAAAATGGTGTTTAGTGATAACTTGAACAAAAGTTTAACGTTGCTGTGAGGTGAACAAGACCTCGGTAGCGGAACGGAAAAGCTGCCCTGCCTTGGTTTGTTGCTCACTGGTTTCCTGGAGTCCCTAAAAGCCCCGAAAACCGTCCGGCGGAGCAGCCCCAGCTCCCGGAAGAACCGACCGCATGTTTGGGGCCGGGCAACGTGTTGCTTTCCCAGGGAACTGGTCCCTTCCGATTCTCCCCCGGGGACCCGCCGAGGATGCTCCGGATGCTCGGTGCGGAGTCTGAGGTCGTGCGGGGCAGGACTGGGACAGGCGGAAAGACGCGGCTGCGGGGTGGGGGAGCGGAGCAGCCTCCCACCGAGTTATTTCATAGCTGTTCTTAAGGGCACGGCAGGAGCGGGCGCTTCGCCGTCGGGCGCGAACCAGACCCCGAGCAAACACTCGAGGGGGTGGGAGGGCTGATATCCCGGGCAGGGGCCCCACGGCCACTCTAGGGGCCCGGGGCGCCCTGCAGGACTGCCCCGCTGCGGGAGCCGCTGGGGATGCTGCCGGCAGGGGCTCCGGGGCGGATGGGCAGGTCTGCCCCCGGGGAGGCGGCGGGCAGGGAGGGTCCCCGGGGCTGACCCCAAAGGGGGAAACTTTCCCCTTCTTCCCCCCTCTCTTCCTCTCCTCGGCTCTTTGTTCTTTGCCCCTTTGTCCCTTTGTTCTCCCTCTCCTCGGCGTTTCCCCTAAGTTTCCGGGGGTGGGAGGTGGAGGTGCCGAGGAAAGTTGCTCAAAGCTGAGGAATTACAGTAAGTGGATGCCGGAGCAGTAAAAAGAGGCGGGGGACCCTTCCCGGACCATTCCCCAAATTCTGTCGCTTTGTCTGACTTGCCCTAGGGATCGGTGTCGCGCCGGAGGCGGGCCGCGCTTGCCCTAATGCTGAGGCGGAAGGGGGAAATGGGGCTGCCATGGTCACAGAGGAGCACTTAGGGACGGGGCACTCCCTTTTGGCCATTTGAAAGCATTCTAGTGGGCAGCTGTGCTTTCTGGTGGGAAAGGGGGGAAAATATATATATATATAAAATCGGTGAACATATTGTAATGAGGTGAGGTGGTAGGTCACCGAGATGAAGGATTTCTGAATGTTCGATTTTAGGGCATGTGTATTGGTCTGAGTTGCACAAACCCCAAATGGATTTGTTGAGCTCTTTTTGGTGTTCTCCTTGCTTGCTTGACTGGGATATGGTGGAGTGTTGTCAGGAGTTAAATAACTCGGTGCTTACTTTCAAAGCAAATGGAATATCCTTGTACAGCCACATCATGGCTTAAAAGACAGCTTCAGTGGAGCTGATGGGAGACCACACAGTATGATTTGGTTTTGACAATAATAATAAAACTGCCTTGGAAAAGGGAAGGGAAACCTCTTTGCTCAGTACAGTATGGTACAGCCTTATCCCACCTTTGAGAATAATAATTAAATGCTATTTTACTTTGCAGTAAATAATCACCAGTAACGTTGCAAACATCAGTACAGGATTTTTCCCTCTCCCTCTGATGTGTGAAAGTAGGAGAACACTTTACTTGAGTGAGTTAAGTATTTGGGAAGCTGATGTAAAAGGAATTTTTAACATGGTGCATTGGAGTAAGTCGCAACAGGTTACAAACAGCCAGATTTGAGTCCAGCACACTTCCCTAACAGCACTATTATGCTCCCACCTTTATAACAGAGGATATAATGGATGAACGTAGTGCTTCAGCATTTGTTGAAAAGCTGCTCAAATGTAATTCTAACACTTCTTGTAATCAAGCAAATGTCCATAAATATTTATAGTAACATAATATAAATTTACTATTTTCATATATGCAGACATCCCATAAAAATATTTTAAAAGTTTTCATAGTACTTTTTTATAAATTAAAAAGGATAAAAATTATTATAGAAATGTACAGAAAATTTTCAGAATTTGTATACATTTTTCTGATATCAAACAGGACAAAGTTTATAAATGAGGTGAGATAAGATTGGAGTTGACTAAAAAACATTTTAGTTTGGGATTTTATTTAATGTGCACATGCTAATAGGGATCATATCATCCTTCTGGCAGATGTAAAATCCCAGGATCAATTTTTCAAATGAAATAGGTTTTGATTTGAGGTGATGTGGGGCCTGTTCTTATGGCTTTCTTTTTTTTTTTTTTTGGTTCCTGACATTGAGGGGATACAATCCCAGTGAGAAGTTTGGGAACCTCATAAATAGAAAATCCAGCTTTAGGTATTTCAAGCGGGAAACTCAAACTCAGAAGCTGTCCTTGAAAACTTTGACCTCTGTTATTTAGGACCATGGTTCACAGTTGAATGTAATGGTTGGTCACTAGCAAAGTAGAGAAAGATACAGGCATCGTATTGGATGCTTTGGTGATAATTCAATTTTCTAGCTGAGTGTGCCTCTGCACACAAGTCTACTAGTTTAATGCTTAAATCCAGAGGCCAGCTGCATTACTTACTATTCTGTTTATATCACAATGCTCATAATGTGTTGTTGCAATAGCCTGGTAAAAATGTTCAACGCCATTTATGACAAGGAATCTGCCTTAAGCAATACTATAATCGGTAATAGCTAACGTTACTGAGAGCAACAATTTCTGCAAATGACTTATCGCCACAGGAGTTAACAAAGGTACAGCTGTAATTTTGTTCAAAACTAAATACAACCAGAGATTCAAGAAGAAGAATATAAATTTATTTGGGAAAGTGGATCTTACAGAATGCTGTGTGTGATCAATAGCTGTTGCTTCTGTCTGGGTGATGATGGTGATCAGAGGGCCAAGTGATATTAGTGGGAACTTGTTCGAATAGAGAGTTTCTGCAGCATGAGAAAAACTAATTTCTGACTCAAAAGCATCCACTGAAGAAAGGGTGATTGCATTTATTCACGTTAATTAATCTTCCCTTTTTGCTCATGCTTTTTACTCTTGTACATAGATTTCCTCTCAGTAGATGAGAAACTTATATATACTTGAAAAAAACACAAGAAAACAACCCCCTACTACTTCCTTTGGAAACTTTGACATCAAATACAAGTTACTAAATATTGCATTAGATTTCAGAGGGAAAGCCTAAATAAGTAAAGACAGTTTGGAATTTTATCTTGATTTTTGGAGCAAGGGACAGAGCTACTTAGTTGCAGTAGTTTTCTAAACTACTGAGTTGTTTAAATGAGATGTCAGGCATGACCTTTTACAGCTGCATTTTTGTCACCTTTGTCCATTGATACCTGTAGCAAATGAGGGGGGAAAATACATTGCTTTAATTTTTATTTCACTTGCATTTGTTATTATATGTAAGCAGTTCCAAACAGCATCAGTGCAGAAGAATACAGCATAAAATCAGAATAAGGGGGAAATCGAAAATGAACATGGTCTGCTTTATAATAGATACATCTAGGTCTAGGTGTGAATTAAACCCAATTCATTTATACAGTTTTTACAAGGAAAAGCCTTAAGTTTACAACAAAGGTAAACTGCACATCATACTGCATTAGGCAGATGTTGGCATGCTAACTTTAAGAAAATGGACAGCAGTGTCCCCGTGACATCCCTGCAGAAAATTAGATCTTGCCAGAAAGGAAAGGAGAGTATATACAACTATAGGAGATACGTTGAGAATGAAGGGTTTACAACTTTAATATTGTATTTCTTTTATTAGTTTATCTCAGTTTTTAAAAAATTAAAATATTTTATTTTCTTGTAAATGCCCATGCTTTATTCTTTTGGCATATACTTAATAAAAATAAGTCTTAAGAATAATGCAGATCTCAGGCTTTCAAATGTTATAAAGGTCTTATGTGCTTGTTACATGTGTAAGATTATCACTGAATGGTAAACAGTGGTACATTTTTGCTGAATAAATATCAATTTAGATTTTTTCTTTTACTGTTATGCCATATATGACCTGGAGCTCACTTCATCATGCAGGTATAGGAATGCACTTAGGATATTGACTGCATGTAGTAAGTACATTTTCAACAAAAAATGGTGATAATGACAAGTTTCCATCTAAATATTAAATGTTTCAAAATTTGAGATTCTTAATAAATAGAGCAGTAGCAATACACTTAGAAACTACTTCCCCATATTTATATTCTGTCATGAAAGTCTCTTTATTCAAAGCACAAAAATAAGTATTTCTCTGTGTTTTCTTAGTGACTCATTACCCCAAGATACAGTGCTGGCAAAATACATGCAGTCTCCCTCCCTCAAAGTACTTGCAAGAATAGTACATTATTGCCCATGCATGTGTTTGTTGGTTTGGGTTTGGTTTTTTGTTTTTTTTTTTTTTTTTTGAATGTACATCAGTAATGTATAACTGGCTCTGGTTTTAAGCACAGAGGGAGAAAAGATAATAAATCAATATAAGTTCATTCTAAGTAACTGATTAAGATAAAGACTCTGTTCTGTTTCCGTTACAGTTAACACCAAAACTCTTGTGACTTTGAATAGCTTCCTCTTACTGTTCAGATTGTGGAAATGCTCAGAAATCCCAGCCAGTGTTTTGGTTTTGTTGCACAGAAATATACAGAAGTAATATAATCTTCTTTGATGAAGTCTGTGGTTCCAGACCTTACTTTTTTCATAGACTTCTACTTAATATTTTTTTTATTTCTTATCGCGTAGTAGATTTGCCTTCCTCTCTCTCTGCTCTCTGCCCCTCAAGGAAACAGTTATCATGTCCATGAGTGGCATATTTGATATTTTGTGTTTAACTATTGCAAAACTTCATCCAAGGTTATTGCAGGATAACAGGATAAAAAAAAAAAATAAAATTTCCAACACAAATCCTTATGTTGATGCCAATGTTGAGAAGCTGCCAATGAAGTGTTGCTAAGTTTAACATCCATAAATGATGAACATTAAAATGGATGAGGAACTTGCACACTTTCTTCCAGTTAGGAAAATGTTTGGGTAGAACTGAACTAGGTAATTCCATACATATGCTCGCCAGTCAATGCTTTTTGAACAAATTACAACACCATTTAACTTTTTTTTTTAACCTTATTCTTTCATATTTTTGTATTCACAAGAGCAAGGCATCTAAAATGCTTGACATTTATAATTAAAAATATAGACCTTTAAACAAGGACATAAATAGTGCAAACTTCTAAATTATAAAGTCTTTTTTTTCTAACTTGGATTTTCTCTGAATAATTTTCTTCCCATCTTCCTCTCTATTCATCTTGTCCAGTTGAAAAATTTTGGAAGTAGTGTGTATTTTAGTAGGATACAGCATAGTGACACCTTCATGTTCAAAGGATACTTGGAGCTCTTCATATGATGTCTTTGCATCAGCAGAAAGTGCTGAATATTTTTAGGCCCATTGAATCTTTTACTTATGGCAAAAATTACTTTAATCCAGTGATTTCCAGTGACACATGGAAATCGAGAGATTTTGCAGCTGTACACATACATATGCTGCTACTGACATCAGCTACTTCTGGGGTAGGTGGTGGTAGTGTATACAGGGAAAAAATAGAAATAAATGGAGCTTATAACTTGGGTGATACCAACTTTTATACACTCAGTAAATACATTTGTATTTTTTGTTTTTCTAATCTGTAATAACATGTATCCAATGGAATAAGTGAGATAGATAGATAGATAGATAGATAGATAGATAGATAGATAGATAGATAGATAGATAGATAGATATCTTGTAATCCATGACATACAGATACGTATATGTGTATGTATATACATGTATCACAGACAGGGAAAAATTTACTCAAGAATACAAACTTACTTTAAAGGAAGTGCCTCATAAAAGAGGAATTTTATGGGCCTGAAGTTGTCTGTCTTGGTAGAATTAAGAAATTATTGAAACTGTAGCATTCCACCTTCCTTAAGCTCAACTCCATTTCTGTAAGGAGGGAGAATCTCTAGTAGACTCATGTAAGTGATAGTGACTATAGCAGCTGAATTATTTTTCAGTTCCTTTACCCATTACTTTGCAAATAAATTTCCATCAGTATTTCAAAATCAAAATTCTTTAAGAGGAAAACCATGAAACAGGTCCAAACTTTAAAGGCTGGGGATTTGTGTGGTGTTGTTTTTGTTTTGGTTTTAATTGTTTGTTTGGTTTGTAGTAAGTAGCATTCACAGAAAAATATTCAAAGTGGAGGTGGGAAATAATTGAGGGACTGATGATACTGGCTTAGATCTTTCCTGTACTTAGTAGAAGATGCAAACCAAATCACTTGTCATTGAAGTGCTATTATCTTTAGAATCGCATCGAGGTTCATCTGATCTGTAAGTTTGGCATCATATGCATTGAAATCATTGAGATTCATGTTCCACATTCTGGATCTTCTTCAACCATGCAATTACAAGTGGCTTATTTTGGTATTCATAGTTTAAAATGTTTGGGTAAAACAGACATAGTAAACCTGTGTTTGATTATAATACTTGACATTTTGTAAGTGAATTTGATCCATTCGCCTGAGGGGAACCAAGGATGTAACTGTCATTTTCCTATAAGGAAACTGAGGCACAGAGAGAGAAGTGCCTCTCAGAAGCCCGAGTTCTCAATGGCATGTTGGTGATGGATTTAGGCATACAGAGCAGGCTGCACCCGCCTACCATATACATGTGGTAGCCTCATAAAGCATGTACATTTGTATGATGCCTTCATAAACTACCAAAACTTTGTCCCAACTGTTTCAAGAGCCTTGCGACATTCTTCCGTTTATTGGCAACACTTCATTCACCAAATGTCTATAAATCTTGTACCTTTACCTGTATGGGGACTGGAAGACTTGCTTGTCTTTCCAGTACTCAAATAACTTCTTGAATGTTAACTTCTGTATTTGTTAGTATAACAGCAGAATTACCTGAAATCATTTGGAATTTCTCTTGCATAGCAATTTGTTGCAATGAGGCCACGGGGAGGAAAGCTGGCATCCCATGGTGTACATCCTCTGCAACAGCATAAAGCCAAGAGAGAAAAAACAAGGTGTAGTGGAAAATAATGAAGGGTCATTTTCACTGAGCTTGTACCTAAAGAATTGTCCCACGAAGCAGCAAACTCTACTGGAGTAGAAGAAACTGTTTGGGGATGTTAACTCTGGGCCATATAATGCCCTGGTAACTTAGACAGTAATGTGATTTCCTAGCTGCACAGGTAGGAATGAAGAGCAACAGTTTCCTAACAGCTGGAAATTTATACACCAATGTCTTAAAAGATACAAAAAGAGTGTGGGTTGGAGGTGTGTGCGGGAATGTATAGGTAAAATTGCATATTCTACTGTGCATCTGGCTGGAGTAAATATGGGTTAGGAACATGTTTTTATATTAACAGCTATTAAAATAATCAATTGTGGCCATATTTTTTCTTTTTCTGTAGTCTTAGATGAACCCTTATGTCCCAAGGTCTCAGAGCAGGGGCTGAGACTGTGGCTGTTTAGGTTATGTGGAAGCCTGATAAAGTAAGGGGCCTAGAATGGGGGTCACTGAAGTTCTCAGGGTGGCTCCAGAAGGACTTAATGGGGCATTCATGAGCTAGTGGCTTCACTTACCAGCAGAAATTTAGTGGCAAAACATTACGGTGAAATCTCCTAAGTAGTAGAATTGCTCCAATGTAAGAAACTGTACCATAGGATTGCCCTAAGTAAAACTACCCATATTGAAGTAAGTGAATAGAGAAAATAATGGACACAGCTAAACTCTGGGTAGGGTATATAAAGAAGAGTATTAGGAAAAGCTGGTTTAATATCAGAGGCAGTAATCTCAGTCTGACTGAGGTTTCTTTTAATTCTCCTGTAACTAAAATGGCTATAACTGAACTGGCTTCAGCGTAATGGAACTTAAAGAACACATCCAGTAATGATGTTTTACATATGCCTTGTATTGTGCTGGTAGACACAGACACTAATATACTGAATACCAGGCTGAAAATTTTCAGCCAAGTAAGAGGCGTGCTTAGCCTTCTCATGGAAGAAGGCAAATAGCATGCAGAGGTCTTTGCAAAAGAAGCAGTTCCCCAAGGTTAGCTTCTGCATGTCTTCCCCCATAGAAGCCCAGCTGGAGGACATGCTCCAGTCCAGCAGCCTGGCTTGTGAGTCCTGCCACACCTGTCCAGGCACCAGTTCCCTCTTCCCTTGCCTGCCTTCTTTCTGTGCAAGAAGGCAATGCCAGGTGTCTATGTCTGTCCTCTCTTCTTGTTTGTGGTTTGTGTTTGGTTTTGTTTTGTTTCGGGTTTTTGGTTTAGCTTGGTTTGGTGTTTTGTTTGTTTGTTTGTTTGTTTTTGTTTGGGGTTTTTTTTTTGGTTGGAAATGCCATCTGACCATAGGGGTAATATGGGGAAGGCTGATCTCTTTCATATCTGTTTGGGGCTATGACTGTTAAGCCCAAAATTGAAAAGAGTACTTTGCAGTGGGTCTCCTTGTTTTGAGGAAAATCACCGAAACTCTGCCATCCAACCACAGAGCAGATTAACTGACTGGCACTATTTTGAACCACCCTTTATATTCCATTTCATTATCTCCAAGTAGATATATACAGACTTGGAGACTATCCTTTATATTCCTTCCTGAATCTTCTAAGAAGACAACAAGAGCAAAAATTATCCCTCCTTTACTGCACTTATTAAAAAAAACCCCAAAACGAAAACACCAAAACAAACCCCAAAGCCTGTTAGATTACATATTTTTATAGTTATTTAGATAAAATGCTACATACTGTATTAGATATGACAGGTTTTCTACGGCCTTATAAACTTGATGTTTGTAAGCTATTAATGAACTGTGATTCAGTAATGCAATGGAAATAGCACAGCTAAAAAGGAAATAAACAACTTGTCTCCTTGGCAGAATTATCATTACCTTGTGTGTAGGAAAAGCCTCTGTAGCTGGCTGCCTTTGCTGCAATTACTGGTGTACTTTCTTTCCAGGATATCCTGTTGTTTGCCATGGTCCCTCTGCAATCTTTTTTTAAGGGCTTTTAGATATAGGAACTTTATCTGATTAAATGTTTTGTGCAGGACTTAACAAATATACCTTCTTACTCTGAACAATGCTACTATGCTATAAATGCCTAAAGAGAACGCATCCGGTACTGTAAATCTGGAGCAGTTACCATAATTTTTAAAAATTGCTCTGTATTGACACTAGGGAAACCCAGCTGGGTTTCCTATGCCAGCAGGGCTCTCACTCTTCCTTTTGTGCCATGAGAGGAAGACCTGGTATTTTGGGACTTACTTCTGCAAATAGTTGAGCACCTGTAATCCTGCTAACATCAGCAGGAGAGTAGAGCACGCAGCTCCCGGCAGCAGCAAGCACCACTAATTTCTGCACTGCCCAGAAATTAACTTCAAGAGTCTCAAAATTGTCATTAAAATTCAATTGTGTCCCTTCATATTTAGAGATCCGCCCATAGAAAAACACCCATCATGTAACTTCTCTCCCTGTCCCTGGGGGTTGTACTCTGAGATTATCTCATGAGGACGGGAATGTTGCAGCCCTAATGGCGACTGAAAAGATGGAAGCAAGAAAACGAGCTTACCTTGCTGCCATAAAATTAAGGCATAATCCACATGGCTCCAATGCTGAAATATGCAATAATGTGGTTGTAGGACTTCGTTGCTAAAGATTTTGTATTGGTTCTGCTTCTGTCTTGGCTATATATTATTTGTATAACTTTTCATGCTATTGCTGTATAATGTGACTAAAATATAATGAAGAAAAAAAAATATCTTTTTTTTTTTTTTTAATTAGAAATTGAAGATGGGATCCCCAGCTAGTATAAATTGGTATGAGTCTACTGATTTCATGAGAGCTATGTCAGCTTTCACTGGCTGCATATCTGGTTTCTAGTCTGTGGCTCTGAACAGCTAATTACTGAACAAGATTTCACCATACCATGACACTCATAAATAGTAATAGAATTTAGGGTTCTGACTGTGGTTAAGCAGTTAAATATAAGTAAAAACATTGGTCCGCCGAGTAAGATCTTTTCACTTTTCTCATCATCATTTTCCGTCATGAACAACTCAAAGCTGATGCCCTCTCCTTCCCATACGCCTCTTGGCCACTTGCTAGGGACCTGCAGATACAAGAGTACGCATAGGTTCAGTATCAGTACATTTCACTCAGGGCTCTAGAAATGAGCATCTTTAATGCACATCAAATGAGCTAAATTACAGGGGAGTGTTTCCAGAGAGCATTCCTGTGCTGTGAATGCAGCATGGGAACCTGTGGTCCAACAGGCTTTGTCACCCTAACATGCTAAGAAAGTCCTTCCTACATGCTTCTGTATGATATTTTCTACCCATATCCCACCTTTGCAATCAGAGCTTTTTGTGTGTGTCTGGGGTTGTCCTTATGCATTCTCAAAAGTCAGAAGACTAACTGAACTCTTAAAGCTAGATAATGTAAATGTGCTTCAGGCAGGATCTAGATGGAGCTGAGTTTCTTCAGTCCAAAATTGTTTAAGATCCAATATTGACCTACTCGTCTTTTGACTTAACATGCCAGGTGAAGTTCTGCAACCTCAGGGAAGACTTAATTTATGTAGTGTTGGGGTTCCATAATGGAGTGTCACAGGTGCTTTCTTCTGAGCTGCAATAGTATCAGTTCTTCTGTCTTTATAAAACATAGCAGTTGGAGAATTCAAGTTTGGGGATGAAAGGTTTCATGTTTCTTTTTTTTTCCATCTATAAACTATTCTATGCATAGGCTTCTTCTGCTCTTCCTTTTGAAGCTCTACCATCAGCATTTAAGGGTTATTTGGGCCAGAGAAAAGAAGCAGCAGGGAGTGTGACTGTAGCCTGTGAGAACATTGAATTATGTGGGGTAATCCTGGATCTCTGACTTCCAAAGCTCCTCTAGCACTTATACATTAAGAATAAAATACATTAATGGGCTTTTGAGAATTCCTGAGATATGACCCGAATCACAGATAGAGCCTATCTGCCATTAAACATAATACCTTCTTGGCAGTCATTCCTCTTCTGCAACCCTTCGCTTTGAGATCTGTTTTGGAAAGGCAAGAGATATCTTGGAAATCTTGTAGTCAGTTCGCGGGAATTGAGTCCATCACAAACTGTTTTGTACCTGCACTTTCCCCAAATCAATGTACTTTGCACATACAGCACAGTTGCTTAAGTGCAGACTGTCAACTGCTGGTTATTTTAATATTTGTGTAGCATGTGAAAGGGGAAAGGGCTTAAATTCTGTTTATATTTCAAATAACTGTTGTGGCAGTTACACAATCCATAGTGTTTATATTTTCATGGAATGCAATGTTTGTGACTGATGTTAAAATGGGAGCAGATCTCTGATACGGGCGAGCAGGTTCTAGAGTTGGTCTGGACTGGGTCAGCCTTGCACTACAGCCGGCTGTCAAGGGCACCTGGAAAGGTGCCACTCAGCGCTGTACAGTTTGTCTTCTACATTCATGCAATATTATTACTAACTGATGGCAGTTTGGCAACTTTTGTCTGTATCGAGCAAGCCAAATTCTGATCCCTCTACTACTTCATAAGTTAGTTCAAATTCCTCCAACATTAGTGTCGATTCTTGTTAGAAGCCAGACTGCAGAAGCCAAGAGATGAGCTTGCTTACTCTGAATGGACTTGGATCTTACATTAGGCGAGGGCCCCACCCTGAACCCTGATCTCTGATAAATTAACTTTTTAATGTTGCATTACCACTAGCGTACAAGCCAAATGTCTACGCAGATATTTATGTTCCAACAGCCAAATTCAAGCTCACTATTTATTTATTTTTTTTCCTTCTGATTTACAAGTATGTTATGGTTCGCAGACATGAGTAACCCATGTGGGATATCTTTCCCACAGCATAAAACCAATGTAAATTCACATGACTCAGGGATTTGTTTCAATGCTCATGTATAAGCTCTCATTAGAAATGATTATGCTTGAAGATCAAAAGAAAAGTACACTCGCTTGTATTAATGTTTAATGCATAATTCACATTGTTAGAACAAAAAACTAAAACAGTCGGTGGTTGTTATGACAAATACTAAACATTGGCACTGCTAACCAATTCCCATAGAGGATCCTTCATTTCATTGCACTGGCTGTGCACCGAGATTCTCTTGCGTGTGTTGTGCCATCATCTCGGAGATTTAAAGACCCCTTCCTCACTGGATAAGTAATTCCCCTGTAATGACAGGAATGGGGGAGAGCCAGGATACCCCACCACTGCAGGTGGCTCCAATGCTCAGAGATCTCTCAGTGGAAGCAGAGTGTAAAATGATCTATTTCAGTTATTTATACAAGCGGGATTTCAAATCAGGCATGTTGCTATATGGTCCAAAACTCTCTTTACCTTCAATCTTAGCCTTAACATCAAGACTTGGCCCATAGTCAAAGTCACCCAGCCTGACAGAATTCAAGTAGATGTTGATTTCATGTTTTGTGTTTATCTGAGAAAGCTTCCTAGTTAAGGTTCGATGTGAGGCATGTGTACGTGAAATCCATTCCCTATATCCTCAACCAAGACCAGCACAGGAGAGCAAAGCCATGTTTGTAATTGACAAATCAAGCTTAGGAACAATAATCCTATGTGTGGCATCATTGCCTGTTCCATGGAGTAGTGGGACTGGTTCATCTGTGTAAGGGAAGAACCCTGGGTACCCTCTGTCTTCTCACATTGCAGCCTTTCACACGAAGTAGGAGTTGTTTTTTTCCACCTTCATAGCTTTTATTGACTTTTTCCATGTCAGTGTTTTATTAAAGGGTCAGCAATTTTTACCATCTAGCTTTTATATTTATGCTTCTTTCAAAAAATTGGCTGTTTTACTAGCTGAGTTTATATAATTTCTTTCTCCTCTAGTTATTTGCTCTTGGTGTGGTTTTGTGTGGTTTTGTTTGGTTGCCTTTTTTTCCCCCCCCCCCCATAAAACCAAAACAAAACTAAAAAACCTTAAGTTTATAGGAGTCTTAGTTTCTGTCACAATTACCTCTTCCCAGGGAGGTCTATGGCACAGAATAAGACCAAATAATATTTGACAAACTTTCTCCTTGGCGTAAAGTTGAAAAAAAAAAAGTGTATGTTCTCATTATCATTCTGGTAACTTTCCTGTACACCAGTAGTGATACAATACTCCTGATTCAGAGCAGAGTAGCTGCCTGAGTTTCAGGTAGGTCCTTCCTAATTCAGATCTCTGTAAGCAAACTATTAATTAGCTCTCTCTTCTTAAGGTGCCTTCTGAAGGCCTTGCTGTTCTGTGCAAGTCCGAGTGGTTCCTCATTCAGGAGCTAATTGTTGAATGAGAATGGATGCTATTGCTTTGAACGGTATGCAGTCGATGTACAAATGGATTGTGGGTGTTTAAGATAGAAACATAGAAATGTCTGGGTTGGAAGGCACCTCTAGAGGTCATCTAGTCCAACCCCCCCGCTGAGAGCAGGGACTTTCTCAACTAGAGCAGGTTGCTCAGAGCCTCATCAAGCCCCACCTTGAATGTCTCCAGGGATGGGGCCTCAACCGCCTCCCTGGGCAACCTGTTCAAGTGCTCCACCACTCTCGTAGTAAAGAACTTCCTCCTTATTTCTAATGTAAATCCACTCCTTTCTAATTTAAAACCATTACTCCTCCTCCTTTCAAGATTACAGAGCTTTGGGTTTTGTTTTCCTTTTGTTTACAACAACACACTCAAAATATTTATGACTGAGAAGCTGATAGTTTCTCCAGTAAAGAACCTACCATCCACTTTAAGACACTTGAGAACATACACAGAGTATATACTGGTTAAATTGTTTATTTTTAGTGGAGTGCACATGGCATTGCTATCCTGGAATTGATTGTAAATACAAAGCTGTTGTGAGGTTGGTGTTGAGAAAGAAAAACCTGTAATGAATTAAATATGCTTCACAAGGAAAGAAGTAGGTCAAATGCTGGGCTAAATTAACCTCGTGTTATACAAAAAGACTAAATTCTGTTGTTTTCACCTGTGGTACTTTGGACTTGTCCACACACCAAATTATTCCAAAACACTTAGTAGGTACACTGCAGTAACTACTCTTGACTAAAACCATGTGTAGACAAGTCTTGGGCCAGAATAAGAATTGACTTTCTTGAATTATCTTAATCCACTCTGAAGGTGGATTAAGAGAAACCAGGAAACAACTCAGTCATTCTAAAATGAATAAGCTATCTGAACACAGTTCTGCTTTACACTGACATCCAACCTTATTCCAGCATAATTTTCCTGGACAGAGAGGCTCTTAGGATGTATCTACATAGCAAACGAATGTGTGATTATAGACATACCAACCTCTCTTTTACTCTCACTGGCATGAGTAACAGCCATAATGAAAGATGGTAGCAGAGACTTCAGTACAGCCTATTAACTGAAGCACAACTGCAGTTGGTTGTAAACAGCCTCTGCTGAAATCTACCTCATCACAGCCTCACTTCAGATACAACTCACGTCCCTTAGACCAATATCGGGGTTGGGAATGCCTCTCTGCATCTCCGGTGTGTACACACACCAAAAATTGCATACGCGATAGGACTGCGCAGCTGAGCTAAATGGAAAACAGGTGAATTTAACTTCAGAGGTTAATCACATTGGAGGAGCAGCATGGCTCACACATTTTTAATATACGCACCTTTGACAACCAAATAAAGAGTCAGCTGCGTGGCTGTGGAGGCCAAATTAAACATGCTGGAGACAAGCACAACTCAGCTGATTTCACTAGGGCTGAATTTGGCTCCATAGGTGAGATCTTCCTTATTTGACTAATACTCATTTTGTTGCCTATCTGCTCATTTATTTTAATGAAATTAATGCATTTTAATGTTCCTTTAAGTGCATTCCAAAAATAGCAATTTGATTAACTAATTCACTTTGAAAAGTGTAACAATCACAACTAAAAATCTCCCTAATAACTGAGGTATTGGAATAATTGCAAGTAGCATCTTGGGTAGATATGTCATACCCTTCATCCTCTCAAACAAATTCCCCATATCAATCAGAAGAGCCTCACTTGAAAATTAATGGCAAAATATAGACAACAATCAAGCTGCACACAGGACTTTTCAAGTCTACTGAAAAAAGGTACCAGTAATGTACTCTGTACTCTGATGATATAGTTAAGACAGGTAAGAATTCATCCTAAAAGCAGTTCAAGACAATTTCAAAACTGAAACAGGAAACAAACTTGTCTTTCTAGCCCAGCCAGACATTATCTTGAGTAGCTTGGGTTAAAAAAATGGGGGGGGGGGGGGGGGGGGGGGGTTTTTTGTTTTATTCTAAAGATGGTTGGTGGTGTGTGGGATACTACCGTATTTTGCCCTCATATTCTTT
>JANIJG010024060.1:55891-147946 GCA_024611175.1 Megaceryle torquata | reverse complement strand
TGGTGTGGGAATTAAGTATTTCAAGCCTGATAATTAAAGCAGCCATGCATTTTTACTAGCCTTAAATTACAAGGAGACATTGATTGAAGTTCTAGCCTTGGAAAGTTTTTAAGAAATAGAGCAGAATCAATGTGAATGAAACACAGCTATCTTCCTGACACTGGATTTTCCAAAATATGTCTCAAACATGCAGACTCTTATGTGCAGTAGGAGAGACTCATAGTTTTATTCTCTGTTATGCTTGAGGGTGGCAGGGGATCTTTACTACTAATCCACAGACTAGAACATAAGAAGCACTTCTTAATCCAGTATAAGGATAAAGAACTGTTCATCAGGCCCTTCTGAAGTTACCACAGAGTAAGATTAAAGTCATCTGAAGACAATTTCACAATTGCACAAGTCAAAGCTTCTAGCTACAGCATCAACAATCATGTTCCAGTAAATGAATTAATAAATTAAATATTGCAGTTCCAAACGTGGGGATTTTATACAAAAATCTGGTTTTTTGACTACGATCACATAATACACAAACTACATTAAGGGAAACAAAGACAGCTGTCCAGATCATGGACTTCAAAGGGGAAGGAAAATGAAAGAAAAAAAAAAAGAAAATAATTCAGTGGATTTAAAAAATAAATACAACATCATGAGTAGCAAGGAACACAAAGTCTAGATCATCACCAGAATGACAGTATTGACATTTTAGGCCTCTATCTTAATCTTTGGATCCTGGGACCAAATCATCAATATCTCAGCATCCAGTTATTACAAAATATGAATAAAGCCTAAATTTGATAGATGTGAAGAAAATATGACCTAAGGGTAAGCAGTGTAGAGATGATGGATATCCAGTCTGCAAAGAGCCTACAACCACAGATCTGACAGGTATGAACTGCCACATTAAGGTCAGTACGATGCTAATGACATGACATATGGCTTGAAATGGGGAAAGTTGGTGAGGAAGGAGGAGGCAGCATGAAGAGAGGCACACAAAACAGAGCTCAGGCTCACTGCTATTCTTCCACAGGGGGAGGAGATAAAACTGCCGTTATTTCTGCCTTTCCATGAGGGAAAGGCATGTCTGCCACCAGAAGTGAGTGGAGAGACCCACAGATCAGTATGTCTTACAGCATCGTGGAAAACTTGATTAGTTCCAAAAGGCTCTTAACTGGTGTAAAGAAAAAAAACCCAACATGCCTATTCAGACCAGTCCATACACTTCTGTTTGTAAAATTTTATAAACAAGTATCCTATGTGCATGGGAATGAGCTTTGCAATGACCGGATAGAATGAGGCACTTAGACCATCGCTTTAGGTAAGCACAAAAAAGATTATACAGACCCAAGGATTTCTGCAGAAATGAATACCTCTTACTCCCTCTCACTCATGCTTACCATCACAGCCCTCCAAAAGGGTTTCTTTTCACTAAATCCCCATAATAAATATTGTCTTACTTTATAGTTGCTAGCAAAATGTCCATTATGCTGAAGACAAGAAAGAATTTATGACTCAGACATATTTATGGCACTGCAAAGCAAAAAAGTAGAATCACAAAACTTGAGGCAAATGTGTTTTCTTGACTCTGCCATTTCCTCTTCTGACTTTAATAAGCTCAGCAACACTGAGCATTGGCTTTCAAGCTAGTAAATGATGAGTTTTTACAAACTAATTTCAGAAAGTATGAAGGAACTTTCTGAGAAATTACTTCTATTTTACACCTCTGCCTGGCTTTCCACATTTATTTGCCAGTGATGGAGTAAGCAAGCACTCACAGCTTGGCCTACAGTCCTGACTCTCAGCCCTAAGCACTAAATCAATGGACAGGACAGACGGGCTCTTCAGCCTCTTTCATTCCTCCCCTCACCCCATCTCTAACTGCACACTTTTCTAGCTTCATTCTCTCCATAGATGTTAATGCACTGAAGTCACCTTTCATAGCCATGCATGCAATCCATTTATCAAACCAGTCCTCCATTTAGTTTTTATTATGAACAACAGCAGCACATACATCTCGGTATACGAGCTATGGAAAGATAGAAGAACAACTACAGATCCTCTACAGCACCTCCCTTTCTGAGACTCAAAGTCCTTGCTGAAGGCTCCTTGCTCACCTTATAAATCCTTAATCATTATGATCAAGAACTTAATTCTCTTATTTTGCAACTGGACTCATCAAAGACAAGGTTTTAACTCTGTGGGCCAAGGCTGTGTAGAAATGCCAGAAGAAGCGATCTACTGCCAATAAACAAGGTTGATTTTTCCCTGAAGAACCACAATTGCCCTTTGTCTCCAGATCTGTAGCTCATCCACAGACCATGACCCACAAGGGGCCAATTTCAACTAGATGAATTCCTTAGAGCAAGTGTGCATAACACTGAGTGTGAGCTAAATATATTCCTAATGAAATAAAAGTGAAATGTTTTTCTTAGTACTGCTCTGTAGCTAATAGAATAACTTTAAAAGTCAACAGATCCTTATCACCTGGAACCTGAAAACCAATTAACTTCTTATTGTTGCTTTAAGAAGTAGTATAGCAACGAAAGATGATAATATTACTTAGCACTTACAGTGCTTTTCATCTTCAAAGCATTTTGAAACAAACTAATTAATCTTCCCAACATGCCTGTGAGGTGGGCAAGCATTATTATTCCTGTATTACACAGGGAAAAAAACCCACCTCTGGCAGAAGGTTATGTGCTTAGCTCAAGGCCACAAAATTATCCAGAATATACTGGCACTGTATGCTGCTTACAGAAGTTACCCACTGAAATCAGACAGATACTGCAGGTGGCCACGTTTCAGCATAACAAAAAGGTATCTGTCACAATGACAATCAGAACACATTTCTCACTGCAGCCAGGAACACGAAAAACTAATTCTAATATCTGCCTCAGATTTTAAGAGGCAGCACTTGCCATGTCACTAAATGGGGATTAATTAGCTCACTAGGAGATTGCTTACATATATTATTTCATACCTTCTTGTAAATAAATCTGCAAATCAGGTTGGTTCAGTTCTATTGAGAATCACTTGCCTACTCAATAGTCAAAATCAGCTCATCAATAAGACATAGGTAGTGGAAGGTCAAAACTGGCCGTACATATCTATTCTTCTACTGTTTCAGACAGGTAAGTTTAAAGTACTCAAGCTTTAGGTTTAAAAACATGACCATTTAATCCCTTTAATCCTACAGTTGACATTTATGATGACTGAAAAGATTAAAAATATTGTTATCCAAAAAACTAATTCTGAGCAGTTAGTATTTAAAAGCAGTAGCCTTTGGAATCATATTACATTAGGATAGAAATTACAGTTACTGCTTCAGGTTTCTGAAGTTTTAAAAATTTATCCTTGTCAGTGTTTAATATCTTAAATAATAAACCTATTGCAGCATATATAACACTGCTTCAGCTCCTGCCTTCACTGAAAGGTGAGATTTTTGTAGCATCTAATTGTCACAGGAGTGGCAGCTGAATGATAGCTATGATGCATCCACATGCTGCAATGTACTGTACACTGCTTCGCTTTTCAGCGAGCTTCTATCAGTGTTTCAGTACATTGTGAGGACAAGAAATACTTTTTTGCTGCTTGTTTGCTAAGTTCAGCCCCTCTTTTTGAAGCTCCAAGGAGTTATTAGGGCATTTAATCTAATTTAGGCACTAAAGCATTCCAGAAAAGTAAAGGTGAAAACCCAAGCCTACAAGTACTTTCTCCTGCAAAAATGAAAGGGGTAGAATGCAATGAAATTGATGTCAAATCTTTGCCAACAATGAATTGATCTCATTGATAAACATGGTGAACTCATTCTCAATGCAACCTAGAGAGACCAACTAACTTTACCTGAACGTTAACCCACAGCTGACTTAAGCTTTATTGCAAAAAGTGTCCTGCAGCTCAGCTTTCGATTCACACACAGCTCACAAACAGTGCTGTGATTATTTTGTATAAAAATATGAACCTGCGCAAATCTGCAGTGCATCCTCATGCACCTGTGCTCACGAGTAAGCCTCCTGCTCCTGTGCAAAAAATCTTATAGAGTGGTATGTGGATCACTCTATGGGATCACTGTACTGTCCTGCAACAACAGACTTTATTGAAATGGAAAAATGACTGTGTAAGCGGTATTGCATATTCCTCTCTTTCCTTTTCATGTATCTGATGGTAAATAAAACACAGCTTTTGCCTACCTGTATTTTCCTTACTAATGTACTGAAACCTTTTTTTTTTGTTATTTTGAGTTGAGGTTTGATTCATGATCTCCTTTAAATTATTTTCATACCGTTATATTATTACTTCCAATTATTTTTTCCAGATGTAATTTCAAAAATACTACTTACTTTTTATACTTCTACAATCCTTCCCCCACTGCAGTCACATTGGATTTACAGATATTTTTGCCTAGCATCCTCCTATGCAATTTGTATCACTTCACACAGCAGTTTTATTTTGTAAACACAGGAATTTGTACAACAAAGAAATTGAACTTTATACAGTCAACTTCACTCCTGAATTCAGCAAGATGCTTGGGTGTATTCCAAAATACAAGCATTTAGGTTGCTGAATTCAGTTTGAGAAGTTGTACATTTAAAGCAGGCTGCTCATTATAGTTGGATATTTCAAAACATAAGAAAATAGGTCTTGTCTTCCTCCCTAACACATAAACAGCAAATGGTCATATCATCACACCTTGGAAAGCAAGTAGTCTTTCATGGTGCTTAATCTAAAGTCAAGAATGAGATTAGGTACTTTCTCAAACATACAATATAAAAATATCTATCTTAGAAATATATTTAAAGATGAAAAGGTTGTGGTCTTCATTTACATGGTTGGGTGCTGAGTTTAATTATTCCCAGGCTTACCATTTTTTTTTCCTGAATCTTATGTGAGAATTAATGACAAATTCTAAAAACAGTATGCTAAATAATCCTCCTCTGAACAGTTTAAAACCAAAACCAGTTCTGCAACAGATGAAGGGGCTTAAGAAGAAGGGAGGAAGACCACCGTAGTTCATATCTCTTGTGGATGTTAACTGAGAGCATGTTGTCCAAATGAAGTTAAAAATCCCTAAACAAGCAGTCTTGTCAACTGGGTTTATAACTTCATGCTCAAATATTTTAGTGCATGTTTTAAAAGCTGGTTTTAGAGCTATAACAACAAACGTATGCATTTTTAGGTTATTTTTATTTATGCAATTAATCTCAAGCAACAAAAATTCCAAGGAAAAAGATACTGTGACTGGAACTGTCAATTGGAGAACCTCTTCTCCAGAAGTAAAGATGTCCTGGGATAAAACCACCACTAAACAGGGTACACCTATCTCCTATGGCAGTATCCCATTCTGAATTTGTACAATGGGATTTTGGGAAGCGGGAAGCACAATTACATGTACTGAGACAACATAGAAAAGATGGGAAAGTTCTGGATTTATCAGCAGAAAGCTTTGAAGGGCTTTACCCTAAACGATCACCCATAACCACAGTGAGATTTTGAAGTTGTGCCACATCAAAGAGACTCAAGAAACTGAAATAATTGCTCCTGTAGCTTTCCAGCAGATACTGAAAGCTTGATAATGTTATTTTAGAGAGTCTGGACAAAAAACATGGAACATTGGTCACAATTAATTTAAAAAATTAATTTCCAATTAAAGGTATTTATTAAAGCTTGCTTTTTTTTTTCCTTACAGATTTAATTCCTGTTGATTTAGCAGGCTTGGATGTAATTAAGACTACCAACAAAGTCACGTATCTGCACTCTATTTCCAGACAGGAGAAAGAAATAAGTATAGGGAAGCATACCTTATATATAATTTAGAAACCTTTGAAATGACCTTGAACACCTTTTCCAGAAAGTGCTTCCAATGCCAGAAGCAGTGAATTCTCTCAGTCAAAGATGAATCAAAGGAACACACTATCCAAGACTGCAAACCAAGCCCCTTATAACTTCACCCCATCAAACCTGCAGGTAGTCCCCAAAGGTGCTAAACCAGCATGTGTTAGATGAAGCCAATAAACTACACAAAAAAAATTTCAAGCACAATGAGGAAAATCAAACAGGCACACAGGACAGTGCTGTGACCTCTGAAATGTGAAGATGACACCACGCGTCTCAGACTGCCATTTTAGGTGTGAAGACATGTATTAGCAAAATATGATGTGGTTTTCTGAAGAACATGAAGAGGAAAAAACTCCCAAGTCCCAATGCACCGCCATATGTGGCATGCCAGACTACATAACTTCTTCCATTTCATTATTGTTATTTAAAAATAATAGTACTCTTTTCAGGTGTCTAAGAATTAATTAAATAAGTAGTGCCTATTCCGATACATTTTTTTTATTAGTACTAAGAAAGTGTCTACAGTACAGATCTTAGAAAATTTCCTCATGATTTTACCTCATTAAAATAATGAGATGAAGGTGACTAATGACTTAAAAACTAGTGATGACCTGATGTTTC
Source organism: Megaceryle torquata (assembly GCA_024611175.1). NCBI lineage: Eukaryota > Metazoa > Chordata > Aves > Coraciiformes > Cerylidae > Megaceryle > Megaceryle torquata. The sequence goes on along the minus strand of JANIJG010024060.1, from coordinate 141,493 downwards.
AACACATCACAGAAACCAAAAATACAAAGCAGAAATCATACAGACTACAGTAGCAGCAAGCCTCAGCTACATGAGCCTAAGAGAAATATTTTCATTTCCCTTGCAAACATTTGTAGGCAAAAAAGTCAACACCATCTGCCCAGCTCTAATTCTAATGTAAAGTTATTCAACTTGGAACAAAGAAAAAACACCAATCAGGAAAATATTTTTAAACATTTCTAAAATTAAACCTAAGGACTTCCTCACAAGGAGGAAGCTTTCTTTTTCTACCCTTAAACCTATTCTTGTTTCCTCATAAAAGAGAATATACCTTTATAGAGAAGACCAAGGAGTAGGTTCACTGATCTTGGCCTAGGTCTGTCTTTTTAGATAGCAGGCCTGCAGTACTCCATGTGTTTCCTAACCCTCCCCCCCACCTTTATATTAAGCAGATTAGTTTTGGAAATGTAGAAATGCCAATTCCAGAGACTACAGTCTTGAATTTGGATGTAATACATGAAGTGCTTAATTATAACTGGAACCAACTGCATTCTCCCAGAAACACTGAGGTCCAAAGGGACCTCTTGAAATCATCTAGCCCAAACCCTCTGCTCAAGTACAGTCAGCTACAGAAAGTTGACCAGGACCATATCCAAACATGTTTTGAACACCACCTTGGATGTTTAGATCTCTTGCATCTCTCAGATTCTGGACTCAGAATTTCAACAGTGTGTTCTAGCAACCTGTTAGCATCTGGTTAAGTATTTTAGGTATCCACTAAAACCATCCTCCAACAAAATCAAAGGCATTAATCATGAACTAATTTACCTTTCTTATTGTACAGTGCTCTGTTACTGCCCTTTTGAGCTGTAAGTTAAAGGTACTGAGCTAATGCATTATTTGTATGCTCATCCACACGTACTACGTTTCCCTAAACCTGTCCATAGGGCTTGGCCTTCTTGGAAAAGTTTATTTATTCACTTTTACTCACTTTGAAGCTATTCACCTCTTTTTTATTGGAGTGGCAAACTTTTGGGCAACCTGTTAATGAGCTGAATATATGCTAGGAGTCTAGTTTTTAAACTGTAAGGCCTGAATACATTTCACTGACCCATGGCCCAGCATGGGCCATTTACCTAAATTTCCTGTACATCATATATTAATCTCAAAGATGGTACATAACGCTTTCCCATCTTTGTAAAATATTTAGAGAGAAACAGGTGTAGTGTACGAAGTTGTAGAGTATTGCTAAACTGGTGAAACTAGTATAACAACATACTCTTCTCACAGCAAGAATGTCTTGTTACTTGGTACTAATGAATTATACACTCTGAATTAAAACATATGCCTACCTTGTCTGGTATACTCATCTGCTTCTCTGTGGACCAAGTCTTTTACCCGGTTTCCATACAGCAACCTAGAGGAATCATGATCAAAAGCTTTCAAGGTTTCGCTGGAGCTGTAAGATTTCTGTGTAGGCACTCTGCACTCCTCATTTTCTGTGGAAGAATTTGTATAGCGCCGTTCCTTGTCCCGTCTGCTCTTTGTCAGGGAGCAATAAGGCCTACGTTCCTTCACATCCATACTTCATTCCTTCTCTGTGCACATCAGTCCAGCTTATTTGGAAGTCTTCTCTACATTCAGCTTACATTCACCTATAGCAAAAATAGAAAGACAACCACTAATGTGTTAGAATGTTCTCTAATTGCTGTGATTGTTTCCTAACTGTCTGGAAGAAAAAGATCTGATCAATGATGAGTGAGATGCCCTTCTGTAATATTTGCAAGAATTCCCAGAGTTTTGTGCACGAGCTACCCTGATTAAAAAAAAAAAAAAAATAGCTAAGACATTCTCACAAACAACTACACAATACATTGCATTTTTATACAACAGATTAGAAGATGAAAAGCAGACTGAGAAATGGGAAAAAAACCCCAACATCTTTTCAGCTTGAAGAACATGTTCCTTACCTAAAGTCTATCTGTAAGCTGTATTCCCTCTTTCTGAGAAGGATGCATTTATGATTTAAAGGCAAGCCTGACTTCCTTCTGCTTGTCAGAAACTTGTTTTTATGGACTGTTTTTTACATGCAGACTTCTACAACTTTTCCTTGTAATTTTTATTCTGAGAGAATTGTTCTCACTAAGAACATACACACATAATTTGTCATCAGGCTACAAAAACACTTGAAACAACATGCAGGAAGACTTCTCCAAGCAAGTATATTCTATATAGCTTGTCATTAAAAGCAAGGAACTATTTGATTTGTAAGTAACAATCAGAAAAAGTTTTTACTTAAACCAAGTTTTTAAGGAATATTACAGTAAGAATCTTATTTCTATTACTATTTATTTTTCTTTACTGTTTCATTCCAGTTGATTTTCAAAACAAGGCTTCTCAGTTTCATCTCTTGGGTCCTGCATACTTGACTAAAATATTTACATTTCTAACAGAGTAAGAAACAGATTGGAAATTTTGCTTCTGTTATTTAAATAAAAGCACCAAGATAAATAAAAAATATTCTATCATTAAATAGCTGACAAAACATCTAAAAGAAGAACAGTTTGGATGATTTTAATACTTTGCAACTGCACCTATTAACTGAGGCCTTTATTTTTTTTAAACACTTTATATTATTAGGGTTTTCTCCTTTGTCATAAGGAGAACTTTCTCCTGTGTTCTCCCCTCAATTTAAAGTACTTAAATACCACAACTGATTATTCTAAGAAGTACTATCAGTCAAGTCCTTTGGGATGCAGAATTAAAATGACAAGTTTACAGCACACATCACAAAGCAATAGCCAGCTCCATTTGCACTCTTCAGACAAAAAGGTTGCTTTAGAACTCTTCACTTATTTAATATTAAACATGCAATATCAAACAAACTAATTAGTCGTCCCTCTTGAAAAGATTTTTAGAGAGTATTTAATATACTACAGAACTGTAATTCAAGTTTGTGAATAGCAGTAGTTCTTTTATCATTCTTTTATGAAACTGTCTGAAAAACTCTTACATTTTTTTTGACCTGTGTGAATCTCAATTTAGACCAAAAGACAAAGCTACAAAGCCTTCCATTTAAACAATCTCTTTTCTATACTTATTATATTTTCAAGTGTTACTTGCTGAAGAAGAAACAAATATTTGTAAATGATCAGGAAAAAAAAGTTTTATAATAGAATAGTTTATTAAATTTATGACATTTTAGATGTCTGCATGCCCATGTGGCACATCTTTTAAATGTATTACTCAGATTGCTTTTTGATTTAACACTCAGATATTAAAATATTTTATTGATTAATGAATGCAAGTTCTTCCCATATAAAAAGAATTTTCTAGACATTTTATAAGATTTGTTTTATTAACGCTATACTGGAGTGTGATTTTAAAAATCATTATTAACAGATGCACACAGGTATTCTTCTGCAGTATAAAGACTTTATGTGGAAGCATATCTCCCATTTCATCTAAGCATTTCAAGACTTAAAAGGGCCACTAATTCCCAGTGTCTCTAAATTGTGCCAAGGGAAAACCAGTATATGCTATTCATCAAAGATGAATTATTTTTTTTCCCCCAAGTTTCCAAGGTCCTTTATAATGTAAAATAACCAAACCAAACCCAAAACAAAAACAAATGCAAAAACAAATCCTTCTTCGCACAACACTTGGTTACTATACCAAGCTGAAATCATCAAAGATGTAACCTATAGTGAAGCATAAGGAAGTACTGATCTGCCTCCCACAGCAGTCAATAAATTCAATGAAACTTCAAAAGGCAGTCTTCTTGGTTATCTATTGCCTCTCCAGGCAAAGAATGAAAAGGTTAAAAAAAAAATACAAGCTGTTTAATAGCACCACATCATGGAGACACTTTAATAATTACACTGCCACAATAATGAAGACTAGTGGGCATTTCTGAAAGAAATAAAAAAATGCTGTAAGATTTAGGATCTTTCTGAATCTGGCATTATTTACCTTCAGTAACCTTTAACTTTAAAGATTAACAGTATCTCCCTGCAGGTTTTAAGAAACACCTTTAAGGCTCATGCCTTAAAAATTATTGCTTCAGTGAATTAATACACATATCTGAAAGAAGGACACAGAATAAAAGGTATCTTAAATATCTGTCTACAAAAAGTTCTCTACCATGACCAGAGCAAAAACAGAGGAAACAAAAGCCCATTGGCAGAATACAGAAATAAGTATCGGCATTAACCTTTAATTAGTGAGTCAGCAATGTGAAGTGAAACAAAGGAAGACTTGCAGATAGCTTTACAAGATCTAAACCATAAGCCTTATTACAGCAGTAGGATGTTTTACAGTCTCTTGACTGTGCAGGACTTCCTCGTCCCATCATGAAACCCTGTCCTGTTGTTTAAAAAAAAATACCATTCGCCCTCAACTTCAGAGAAAAAAATTTGAAGTGTTGAGAAAAACATTTTAAGAAAAGCCCCTGAATTGTCAGTTACTGCATCTGCTCAGCTCCTTTCTTAAAAGATCACTGCAGTTAAAATATTAACAAGTTTTCCCCTCAAATCTTCCAACTTGAAGGAACCAGTGCTGCACAAATTTGAACATATTTCATTTTTTCTTCTCCTGTTTCCTGTCACACAAAAACTACATCCCCGGGGGAGTTACCTGAGTGCACTGACTAGCTTTCTTTTACTATGCCTTAGAAGCAGCTCAGACGAAATAGTGGTAAATGAGTACAATACAAACTCAAGTGAACACAGCAATTAATTTGACACATGAACAGTTTTTCTGACAAATCACATTAAAATTTTAAACCAAATAAAATAAAATTTATTTTGTGACATGTTATTAAACCACTTGCCTTCATCTGCAAGACATTTTTTGCCTATATGTCAATATTTATGGTCAACTGAATAGCTTCACTCCAATTAAATGAAAGAACTTTCATAGTGCAATATTTAAAAGCTATTGAACTACTAACTCACCCGCTCACAAAAGCATGTCAAAACAGCCATGCTAAATACTGCTACATGTCGTATTAGAATGCTAACATGAAGTGGCCCTCACATACTGAAGAAAATCGAAAAAGATTTTGCTGGTGCGTGCCATTACCTCAAGGTTCTGTCTAATGCTTTTCTAAGTATAAAAACTGAGGATGCTCATCTGTGTCACTGAGCACTGGGATCTCCTGTGACCTTTTCGGTGATCTGTCCAATGTTACAGGCTCCCGGATGGATTAAACAGGAGAGTGTATTCTAATCACCAGACTGACATGTCAGCTCTTATATAGTCATGCCCATCCCATATGTGTACATGGCTTAGCTAATTGCAGTCTCAGTCAGACTGCATTTTCCCAGTGTGACTCCAAATTTTAAAACCAGTTCAAAACTGTAAAGTGGAGATGTCCATTTTTAAACAAATACTTACATATTTCTTTTAACTTAATTTAGGAGGGAAGCAGGAGAAACAGAGAAGCATTTCTTGTACAAATTTATCAAAATTCTTTCTTTTTCTCTTAATGTTGTAGAAAGCCCAAGTGTAAACACCAAATCAGAGCACAAGGCATATTCACACACAAGTGTCCAAGCTACCATGGGAGCTTCGATGACTGAAGTCTCAGATGTACAAAGCTGATAGATGCCGTGGTGGAAATTTTACACTGTATTTAAAATTCCCCAGGACAGTTCCTCTTAATCATCTATTGCAATGTAAAATAAAGTCACTGTAGTGAAAAGAACACTTAGTTATATTTTTTTTTAACAATAAAACAGCCTCAACACTAAAGCTCAACAGTGCAATATAGAAAAAGGACAACAGCCATAAAATAATATTATGTATTTTAATTGCCAAGATGTAAATGAGACATTAAGAGCCATGCTTCACCGTGTTACCTAAAACACCCAACTACAACTTCAGTGTGCCTGCAGGCCTTTTAAACTCTTATGGAAAATTATTGCATTTAATTCAGCAGCTTCAACTCTGAGTTCTTCAAAGGGTTATTACAGTTCAGCAACAGGATGGCAATCCTGCCTAACACAGAGTGCTCCCTCCCCATGTCTCACTCAGAGAACTTTCTTCCAGCATTAAACATGGTGGAGTGAAACCCAATATAAATGATTAAGTATTCAAAATATAGCTCAATATTTTATGTACTTTGATAAAAGCTACATAAGCGCAAAATAGTAAAAAGGTAAGAAATAAAAGATGTTACCAAAATGAAGAGGTAATTGGATAGAAAATGTTATGTCACTGCTTTGGTCAATTTATGTATCTACTATACTGTGCATACATATTGAAAGGGAATAGAATATCCATTTTAGACATCTCAAAACACAAAAACATAAATGGAACTAGTTCTGAGACTAACAAGAATCATTATTTTAATATATACAGTGCTGGAATAGAAAAAGTTTCAAAAATGAGAGGATAAAACTTGTAGATTTTTTTGTTACAGAAGAACAGTAACAAAAAATGAAATACCATTATAAGGAAGGCTAAAAAAGACCTCTCCTACTCAGTCTCATGAGAAGTAACAGTACAAAAGCTCTGCTCAGAGCAGAGCTCTTCCCTCCCTGAGGCCAGCAAAACTGAGCCATGGAAGGAACTTATATATTACATATGACAACCTTCCCTCCCAACACCTAGATCTAACAATGTAGACATTCCTAAGAATGGTATTATTCCCAGCTGCATTCAAAAGCCTGCATTATTATTATCGAATTACCATTATTTTTATTAATAATTACAATTACAATAAATTAAAAATCATTGATCCTTTCACACTGAGCCCTTATGCAAGCACAGACTGAAAGCTTGCCTAGGTTGGGAACAAATTACCTTTCACAATACACTACTACATAAACACAGGCAGTAAAAGAATCACAAGACTTTTGGGAGAAGAAGCAGGATTGAACTTCTGTCTCAAATAAGAATAGAGGATTTTACAGGCTGCAAGTCAAGACAGTGCTTATTATCAGCATTGACAGCAGTTGCTGAAAATAATGTCTAAGTAATACTGCTGAATAGAGACATTACTGCAGGTGTCATTATTTTTATTTAATAATAATTTCTTCTTAATCTGTAATTGTTTACTAATGTAAATATTACATTAGATACAATTTGCACTCCTCTCAATAGCAAAAGAACAAAGAAAATTTGGCTGATACATGTAACAAGCAGATTAAAAATCCTAAATGCAATATACAGAAATTAAGACAATCTTCTGTCCATAAAAATACTCACAATTCAGACAACTAATCATCCATAAAACCTATTACAAACAAATAGTAAGAAAAACTCAAAAGGCATAAAAGAGTGATGAAATTTCCACTTCAATGGCTGATAAAGTGAGATATGTCAGAAATCAACTGAGCTGGAAAAATGACACTTTGAAGAGGTGCTTAGGATGATCTGTAGCCATGGTGTGCCATTAGTCAAACTGATGACTCTTAATACATGGACATTTCAGGTCATCATATCTAGAAACTCACTTCTTAATATTAAAAGTCTGTCTTTCAGCACTGAAACTAGAGAGGATGCACTTGAAGTCAGCATTCTTAAGAAGGATAGGGAAACAAATGGCATGTCAGACAGGCAGTTCATAAATTTAAATTTTTAAAAAGCACCCTTAAGTCACTAACTAACCCTACATTTTATGAAAAGAAGGAGAGGGGAAGGGAAAAAAAAAAGGGGGGGGGGGGGGGGAGGAGAAAAAAAAAAAAAAAGAGAAATTACATTCGCTCTAAAACTGGAATTGGGAAAGCAGTAGCTAACCTTTTGGCACTGGTGTCCCCACCTTATCAGAACTTACCTTATAAACCATATTTTAAAGACCAGCTTTGATGCATTGTTGCCCGAGGTGATGATTCAAAGAGAAATAAAGGAAACAGTTGACAGGCTTGTGCAGAATTAGTTGTACCTTGAAGTGCTGCTTATTCCTGTATCTGGCCTTTATGTGGATTCTTTAACCATTCGTATCCCTTAGGAGATGAGGAATTCACAAAAGAAGTAACAGAGTTGTTTTCAGAATTGCATATCTCCTCAAAGCCGGACAAACTGATCATGGTGAGTTATTTACCATCTTAAAAAAAGCTGGAGAGATATTCCTTGTAGGGAATAGCAAATGCAGGAAAACAAGACAGATTTTAGATCCTTTGACAACAGTAGGCAAAAGAGGCGGGCCCTTTCCTCTGACTTCATGGGGCAAAATCATGTTTCATAATGTCTTTGGCTCTGAATTAGTAGCCACGAGTGTGTCTTTGCTTGTCATTGGGTAGTAGTAAGTGGTGGCAAAGATAACCACGAACAGTAAATCTTGAGCCACTGCAGTGAAATCTAACTACAGTCATTAATTGAAGCCCTCTTCTTGGTACAAAGCAGCTGGTTTTACCATGTTCAGAAGTTGGTATGAGGGGGAATCACCTTCAGGGCCTTCATTTCACTACCCTTCAGATCCACCAAGTGGCAGCAGCATCCCGCAGACACGTTTTCAAAGCACCTTTGTTAGTTGTGGTCTTGGTAAATTCCAGAACCCAGTGCTGGAGAAATGGCTGCCCTCAACTATATCAGTGCAGCCAACCCTCTACAAAGTCCTGAAGGCACTAGGATCATTCGTCCTGGTTCTTGTCACTAGCTCAGAAGTTGTAGATGTTCCTTTCCTCTAGAGAGATCTGTGTTTTGTGGTGTGCAGGGCAAGCTTCATTCCAGTTGTTAAATACTATGGTATATCTTCATACAGGTGAGGACATCTGCTCGTGAGTGGATAGCACGATTCAATGGTAGTCTTCCTAAAGAAGAAGAGAATGAAGAAAACCAAGTACAATCCAGAAATGATGACCATGATGCTAAAAAATCAGTAGAGGTAAATGGGTAATGAATGAAGAGAATAACTGACTCCAGAATGCTTATCTGGCTTCTAAGTTACAGTTGTGATTCCCAGAGTTTATGGGTTTCTATTTCTGTGCAGATTGCAAGGTCTGAAAGGGCAGAGTAGTGGTAGTATCTTGTGTGATCCTTTTTTTTTTTTTTTTTAATGGTATGGGGAATCTTTTTAACTCTTGCAGGATATTCATGCGTTTGCCATCAGAAGTCTGGCTGAACTTACAGCATGCTCCATTGAAATGTTTCACAAAACTGCAGCTTTGTTTCTACATGGTCAGAAGCAAGAGGTGACAGCCACAGACAGAGCCAAGTCCCTTTCACTGTAAGTTCATCTCTTAATGCACATGTAGCATATAATTACTTACATACTGATTAAACTGTGTAGTCATTCTTTGCAAATCCATGGGATGCAGGGATCTTGAACTTCGTGTATGTGTTCAGAGTTGCAAGGGCTGGCATCACTATCTGCCAGCAAAATTCATTAGTCTCTTTCTTTTTCCAACTAAAAGACATTTTTTCATAAGAAAGAGGAAACCCTATTTGAAAGCTTTTATGTAGCCCAGAAGAATATTTGCCCTAAGCTTGTGCTAGTTAGTAGATATTTAAAATATGACAAAGTAGTTGTATAAAAGTGATTCTTGATTACCTCTTTGTTAATCATTTAGTATGTTAGGTATGTGATAATGTAAAATTACTGCAACTAATTAATAGACTGGTCTTGCCATAATGCATAACATGAGATTTTTCTTTTATGTCAGGAGATACTTGGCAAGTGTATGAAATATGCAGTGCTTTCTAATTCAGGAAATTACACTTGTCAGTAAGAAAAAGCGAGCTAGTACTGTTTCTTCTTGAATGGATGTGTCTGTCCTCTGAATGCTGTTTCATATCTTCAGCTTTAATTATTTCTACATCTTTCCCCTCCCTAATTTATTTGGGGAACTTCTGGTTCTTCATACACCGTTCAATATCCTTTATATCAATTTTGGTTTGATTTAGCTTTATATGCATGGAGACAGGATACTTGTGTTTGAGGAATACAAAAATAAAATTATACTTGTAGTTATTCTTTTATTTACCACGTGGTTTTCCCACTCTTCTTCCACAGAATGACGATTGTGCTATGTAAAGAACTGTCAACTTTCTCTAAAGAGTTTACTATGTGTTTAACGACTGCAGGGGTAAGAGTTCCAACATAGCTTTTAGGAATGGGATGTGGTTAGTTGATTACAGCCATGGGATCTTCACCACACAGTAGTTTTTGTGTTTGCACATTTATATATACAGTTTTTTTTTCCCTGTGAACTGATCTTTTATGTCAGCATTGCCCAAACTGTGGCAGCTGAATGTTTGCTGAGCTTTTGAATGCTTCCTGTTCAGCATGGCACAGAGTGGGGGTGGGAATTGCTGCTGACAGTAATAAGGAGACAGAAGAAAATCAGTTTTGTAATCCTGTTGTGGACTTTCCAAAGCTCTCAGGTGTTACTGAAGATAGCATCATTATCTCTAAATTCTCCAGTTGTCACCAATTCCTCTGAAGAGGTAATTTGTGTGTGTTCACATATGACTTGCGTTGGGCATATGAGGGTTACTTTGTTCTTACTTGCATGCTACAATGCAGGTCATCTGCAGCTTGTGACTTAGCTTTCCTATAGTTGGGGAGCAGTGATGATTTTAAACTTACTGAGGATTTGGCTTTATCTTGCTCAAAGAAATGTGATCAAGTTTTCAATCAGGATAATACATGTCTGATCTCTGCAGGTCGAAGAGAAAGCAGATGTGCTTAATCCCTTAATCACTGGAGTGTTTTTGGAGGTCAGTTATGCTAAAGTTAAAACTTTAAGCTAATATGTAAAAAAAAAGATATGCTGGGTTTTTTTCCACTTCAGTATCTTTATGCATGCTGAGTTCTCTAACCCCTGGTCTAAGATTCTGCTTACCTATCTAATAACTTAATAGTTTTAATAAATGTCTGTAGATTTGCACAAGAGATGAGTTACTTAGTGAAGAGTGAGTCTTATGTGGTCTCAGTGGACAGTTATGATGAGTCAGAAGACACATGTTAAAGTCAGCAGTCCAGATTTCTGGAATTTAGTCAAACCTTAGTGAAGTTCAGAAATTAGCATGTAAGAGTCCCAGCAACAGTCCCCAGCTGTTAAGCTGGTTCTTAATGCTTGTGAACTTCTGAGGTGTGGTAGGAAACAGGGGTTTCCTGTTGGTGTGTTCTTCCTTCTTGCCACAGTATGCTTATGCTTCTCTTTGAAATAAATTCTTCTCATCTGTTATTGAAAACAGTATCATACATTTGGATTGGCAGTTCTTAAGCCAGTTGTTTTTTGAGAGGCTTTATGCCACTAGGTAAAAAACTTACAGTGATTTCTAGAATGAAGCTTTAAAGTCTGACAAACACTAGGTTTCTGTGTTTTATGTGAATTAACCGATGCTGTTTGAAATGAGTATGTGGTTAAGCTGATTGGTAGCATAATTATTCATGTGTGTGTAGCATAATTATTCATATGTGTATTTTGATTTTTGTTTTCATAGGCTTCAAACAGTGCTTCATATATTCAAGATGCCTTCCAGCTCTTGCTTCCTGTACTGCAGATCTCTCTTATTGAAGCTAGAACGGACCTATCACAGTAATAGAAATCCTTCTAATTAAGAACTTTTTGACCTTCCCAATTCATAGTTTCCATGCTGGAGAATGATGTAATGGCTCTTATTAAAGGGAAAAAGATTAACTCTGATCACTGCTGCCGCTGCAGGAATGGTGATTAAGTGTAGCCTGGCAATAACAGCTCTTACAGCATGTTTTGAGATGTGATTAGCATAGTCCAGGCTGGTGGACACCATGACAAACTTACAGTGCAGACCGCTTCTTTGTTTTCATGGACTGTCTATATCTTTTCACCAAAATCCCTCTGCTGTATGTGTTAACAAGCCTTTTGACTTTACAGTCCAGGGAGCTTCTCCACTGCTGAAGAAAAGAGTAGCATCTGGCTGGTTAAAGAGTTAGTGAAAACCATGGTGTGATTTTTAAGTCAGAGAGACATAATTAGGTTCCTGATAGATCTACGTTGGTGGTGAAGTGAATATTGCATAGGAGGTGCAAGAAAAGGTAAATATTTATGATTATGATCCTTGCAGTTCCTAGGCTGGAAAGAATAGAGCAGAGAGGATTCCTTACCAAGCCATTGTTGCTGCAGAGAAGCCCTGGCTTCCTGAAGATGTCCTGTTAATGACTCAGGGATGTGGGACAGGGACTCTCACTAGGGTGCTGTTTCTTATTCTCTTGCAGAGTGCTTGCTTCAGCATGAGATGGGAAAATGCTGATCTGGCCCTGAGAATGTGGGTACTTTCTTTTATAGCAATAAAGGAGAACTGGCTAAAAGGAATTGATTTGTTTTGGGCAATTTAACAAGAGAATTTAGGAGGAGAATTTCCCTTCTTCAGTGCAGCTTGACATGTCAGCTGCAGACTGTTCACAAACTCTGACACTGCTTTGCTCCTGTTCCTGTGTAAAAACACTATAATGCAATGCACCTTCTTCTCAGAAGGTATATTAAAGCAGAGGGAGAGGAAGCAATTTGGTTCTGTTAGCAGGAGTCCTAATTTGTCTCAGAAGCTGCTCCACATAGAGTATCTGTTTCTTTGTGCTGTGAAAATTCCCTGCTTTGTTCCTTTTTGCAATTGCTGTCTTTTAAGCCTGCCTGTTGGGAGGGAGCAGCCTCTGTTGGAATCACAAGAGCAGAAATGCACAACTAAAATGGAGCTTCAAGAAGTCCAGAATAGCTCACCAGAGGTGACCAAGTGTAACACCGGCCTCTGTACGTGCTCATTGGTAACAATGGTGCTCAAATCCCATTTTGAAAATCCTTTGGGTTTTAGCAGGCCTTGCACATTTTCTACTGTACTGAAGGCTTAACAGTCCTCTGCTCTATTTGTACGGTTGGGAAGTGTTTTTATTATTAAAATACCTTTTGGCTAATGCTCCTCTTATTTTATATGTATGGGAAAAGCCTTGCCTTAGTTGTGGTTAGCCTGATCAGATCTCTAAAGGGAGAGTCTTTTTTGTATCTTAAAGAAAACTAGACTTGAAAGGAGTCTGTCTGGAGTAAAAATATCTGCACTACAATAAATGTTTCGGTTTTTTTTCTTCTTTTGGTTGACAGCATTATTAAAGAAAGGATTTGTTTTGACAACCCTTGCAGTTGAAAACTATCAAGATAGCACTGGGCACAAATGAAATGAGAGGAAAGAGCAGTGGGTTTTTTTTACTTCTCAGCCCTGACTGTGGTTTGCAGGGCATGTCTGGGTGCTGCTCTGGGGCGGTTGTCATGGCAGGGAACAGTCTTGTAGGAAAGAGGGGCTCTGAACCCAGGCTCAGTGAGAGCTCCCACGGCCGAACTCCCAGTTGCTTCATCAGTGTGAAATGGCAGCTTTGCTCTGGCTGAAAAGCCAAAATTTACAGAAATGTCAGAAGAAAAGAAATAAAGATAATGGGGGTTTATGAAGCAGCAGCTGCTTTTCTTGCAGATAAGTTCTACTGACCTGCAGTACTTTTGTGTAGAATAGCTTAATAATTAAAGGAAATGAGGTGATTCATTTTTTTCCTTGAAGATGCAGACAGTAATTCTTTCAGTCCCGTGCCCATCTGCATTTTATTATAGCAGCTAATAATCAAACGTGTACCAGCTTCACTTGCATGCTAGTGCAAGGACTGCAGTAGGTAGCCAACAAAAACAGTTCCACAGTTGCTGAAACCTTCCTCCCCAAAGGATTAATCAGAATTCAACATCCAACTGTGTGGAGGTCTTATTGCTTGGCCTTGCTTTGCACACAAACCTAATGAGACCTGGCAGTAATTTGAGCACTTCTGGTAGTGTTTGAGGAGGTGAGAGATGGCTGAGAATAGATAAGAGTTAGCCAGGATGCTGGCAGTGACTTGGAGGGAGGGGGAAGCTTTCCACAGTTATTTTCTTTCCTTGGGAGAGATTCTGTTACTTGCAGCTGTAAAAGCTGCTTCCTGGCAGCTGTTGTGGAAAGGTTTAAAACATACAAAAGGCTTGGTCCTCCTGATGGGCTTTGCAACTTGCTCTCAGCCCTTGCCCAACCAGCTTCCCAGGGACTCATTGTTCATTATTAAAACATGCACGTTCAGCAGCAGTAAAACCTCTGACAAAAGCGGAATGAGCCATTGTCCTTGTTTGGAAGAAGCAGCAGCTACATTGCCACTAGTGACCCTGAGCAAGGGGACAGCTGTCCCAGGTCACCTGCAGCACAAATTAAAGGGCCTGACTCAGAGGCAGGAAGGGGAGAAAGGGCAGGAGGAGGAGGAGAGCTCTGGCATTTCCTTTTCAGGTGGCACACTGGATCCTAAATAAACAGCAATCTACGATGATGCAACTTAAGCAGAGATGGTCTTCTGTAGGCAAAGGCTCCTTGGCAGAGCAATGGAGGATGCAAGGGCCCAGTACTCTGCTAATTAATGTTTTCTGGGAGTTCATTAGTCCCTCACAGCTCTGCACTTTGAGAGCAGCTTGGAGGTGTCCCTGTGCTGCTATTTCAGCTGCTGACTGTCAGTTTGCTTTTTCCTTCAAGGGCAACTTTGTACCTGCTGAAGGGTGAGGGCAGAGTCTGCACCCTTTGCACACCTCTCCACATCCAGGGATCAAGGGCAGGGCTGTCCTCTGGGCTGCTTTAACTGGAGGATGGTGCCAGGTCAGGTCCCTTCATGAGAGTGCTGAGAGCTTAGCTGGGGCTGGCAGGGAGTCAGCAGCAAGGGCACCAGTTAAAAATAAGGTTGAGCATGATGTTTGTGGAGGAGGATCCTCCTAAGGTGGCAGGAGCTGCTCAGAGAAGTGGGGTTGGATGCCAGCTGGTCCTGACACCAAACAACCTCCCTGGATCCAGCTGAGACCCCCGTTGCTCTCCCTGTGCATATCTCCACTGAGCTCCTGCACTGTACCCTGAGTTCCCTGGCTGTGTTGACTTGCTGGCTGCATCATACCAGGACAGGCAGGACTGCTGCCATTGTTTACCCCAGGACTGAGCGTTGGCTGCCCGGAGTACCCTGGATGATTTGTGCATGAGCTGAAGCATCTCTGCTAGAAAGCACCACTGGTGTCAGTTGTGAAATTGGTAACAATGGGGACTCTGCCACAGGCTTTGCTGAGCTGCTCCAGGTTTTATCCACCCATCTCTTATTTCTGATAAACCCATCAAGGGGACACTTGCTCTGCACTTGGGACCAGTGCAGGCTCTGGTGGAGGAGGCCTGGGACAGACAGGGCCACGTTCTTGGGACAAGTGACTTCTTTACAGCTGTTTGAACCCTGCATGAGTTACCCAGGGTTAGTCTCACTCGGTGGGAGCAGGCTCCATGAATGCTGCAATTATTGTAAATTAAACTCAAATGACTGTGGCAGCAACTTGGTTGGAGGTTTGAAGGCTTTAAATGGGGCAACTCTTACGGGAGAGGTAATACCTTTTACTGCATGGAGAAAACAAATTAGCTTTCAGGTACCCGAGCCCTTCTTGACATTATCGTTACTGTTATTATCCCATATTGGTGCTATTAGAAATGAGGACAATGCATTAGAGGGGAAGCACATTATGCAAGTGTTTAGATCTGCTGGTAACTGCTCTCGGCTGACAGGTATTTACTTAATGATATGTTGGAGTGGAAACCAGCAGCAAGGACAAGCATCGGAGGGATCTGGGAATGCTGAGCTCTGATCCAGCCTTGTCTGGACCTCCTGGAGCTGCCTGACATCTCCCACTAAAAGGCGACCAAGCAACTGCTGAAGATTCCTGCCACCTTGGTTTTAAGGACAATCCCAAATCCCCTCTTCTCTGCTTCCAGCAGAGTCCTGACTGTAACACATTCTCAGAGTCCTCAGTGCCCTCCCTGGTGCCAGGGCTGGTCCCTGTTTGCTGTCCAGAGCTGTCCCGGTTTGCTTGCGTGAGTCTTTCTGCTCCTGCCTGTGCTGGGAGCAATACCCTTTGTGTGTACGGATGCAACTAGTCACGTTCCTGGTGTCATGTGCTGTCCGTGGTGGGTGGCAGAGCCAGTTTTTCTGCTCTGAAAGTGGGACTGGGGAGGAGACCGCAACACTCAAATACCGAGATCCCTGGTAGCTGCCAGCCAGGCATCGAGGAGGCCCTTTGCCTTTTTGAGCTCCAGGTAAGGTCCTTTCCTGTTTCCCTTGTGTCATTGAGGGGATTTATGGACTCACCCATCAATTTTACAAGCTGGAGAAGCAGAGCAGGAGTGCAGGGTGAAGCAGAAGGTGCAGCAGGTTCCCTGGGAGTTTTTGATCTGTGTGGCATTGGGGATGGGAATCAGGCATTGTGCCTGAGCTGTGTGGGAAGGACTTTAGTCCCCTGGGTGAGACAGGAGCAGGTGTAAACACTGTGACCTGTAAGCCCATTGTGCCTGGCAGATTAAGGCCAGCCACACTATTGCATCTGGTGGGGTGTGAAGAGGCAGGTTTGCTTTGTTAGCCAGAGGTGTAATCCATGGGCACTTTGTGCTTTGCTTGGCCATGGAAGACAATCACAGGTTGTCAGTGTGGACCATGGAACAGGTTGCTGAGTTTTGCTGGTTTGCCTTCACAGGCTTTAGGACACCAGCTTATCCGGGGCAGGGAGACCTGCCTGCCTGAAATGCAGGTCAGTCAAGGCTCTGAAGGAACAGGGAAAACTGGATCTACTGGTCTGGGATGGGAAAATGAGCATTGGCAGCTGTCATCTGCAGGATGACAGGAGCATGGCAAAGCCCTGGGGTGAAGGAGCCCACCCCAGCTCTTGGAAATGGGCTGAGTTTGTCCTCAGGTTAATGGAGCAGTGGGAAAATAAAGGGTTGCAACTCTCATGGTGGCATTTCTTAGCACACATTGGGGCAGCACTACCCCTTCCCAGCCCTGGCTGATGGGATTTGGTTTCATTGCCCATCTCTTGGTGCAGAGCTTGAGGTTCACCTCTGCATATCTTGTGTCTTCCCTATCTTCTCACCTGCTGGCAATGAAGGCATGAGGCAGGGGCATTCCCCATGGATTTGGGGCTGGGCACATGCTATGGGAGCTGTGGAGCTGCTTTACTGAGCAGGACCTGGGGTCAGGGCATCAGCTACACCTTTATCTGCACATTCCCAGGGGCTGCCTTTTCTTTTGTTAATGTTTGATTATTTTTAATGATTTTAGATTAAAATGTAATTATTTTCAATTAGTAGTTACACTTCTTAATTATGGAGATTAATTAGATTATTGTTCATTATTAATTAGATTTTAACTTCGTGCTGATTACACCTTTTATCAGCCACTTCCCACACTCCTGCCGTCCCCATCCAACCTGCCTCTCTCTCAGTGCCACCATAAACCACTGCTTCCCTGCAGCATCCCAGGGCTTTTAAAACCTGTCAAGAAAATACAAATCAATGTTATCGGCTTAGAGACTGTGACTGTCTCTTTTAAAAGCTCGAATACCAGATGATGTCATTTTGTGGCTAAAAAACCCCATTATATTATATTCTGCCTCCCTCCATCAATGGCTGGAAGATAAACTGTTTCCTCATCACCTCTTGTGGGAGGGGAAGGACCCTGCTCTTCTCTGCGAGCAGAAGGAACTTGATCTCTCACCCCTGCTTCCTTCCCTCTGTGCTGCTTTGCTGTTTGTGTTTGAGAGGGAGGGTTTGACCTGCCTAGGCTATTTCATGGACTTTGTTTGGTCCTGTTATTCTTAAAGCAAGCTGTTACCTTTCTTTTCATCTGTCACCTTTCAGGCATCTAATCAATGCCGAGTTTTCTTGTTGCTGCTCTTGACTTCTTTTCTCATTGCTGTCTCCATTGCCCTCCCTGCCATTGCCTTGTCCCCAGAGGAGGTGTCCTTCCTGCCAGGGCTTCCTGGGAGCTCCAGCACCTCCCCTCTGTTGATTCATCTTCATTTAATTTGAAATATTTCTGTAATTTTCTCCTACTTGAAGGAGGCTTAAGGCACTCTCCCCTTGACGCTTCCCTGGGAGGAGTGCAGAGGCTGTTGCTTGGGTAGGCACAAGGTCTGGTTGGTTTTTGTTGTGTGGGGTTTTTTTTTTGTTTGTTGTTGTTAGTTTGTTGTTGGTTGGTTGGTTGGTTGGTTTGGGTGTTGTTGTTTTGTTTTGGTTTTTTTTTTGTGTAGTTTTGTTTTTTTGGTTTGTGGGTTTTTGTGTGTTTTTTTGTTTGTTTGTTTGTTTGTTTGTTTTTTTGTTTGTTTGTTTTTGGAGGCCACAGACTGCATTACTTCTTTCCTCACTGTTTTTTTGGGAGTGGGAAGTGCACAGTGCCTCTTCTTCATGGAGAAGAGAAAACTGAATGATGGGGAGGTGTTCTCATCCCTGAGAATCCCACCTCACTCCATTTTCCGGTTTCTCTTCAGGTCTTCTCTGTGCTGTAGGCGGGACAGTCTTGTGCCCCAGTGTTCTTCGGCTTCGGTGAAATGTCAACGATCCTGAAATGTGAGTGTTTGGTGTGAAGATAGGGGGACCATCTGGGTTTGCATGGGCTGGATGCTTCACACCTTCTGTGCCCTGTTGTAGGGTTTGGACGGGAAGATAAGGAGAGAGAGGAGAAGGACAAGGACAAGGACAAGGAAGAAGAGAAGGAAGAAGAGGAGAAGGAAAAGACTGAAGGAGAAAAAGAGAAGGACAAGAAGAAGAGGAAGAAGGAAGAAGAGGAAAAGGTAAAGGAATTATGGGGTTTTCTGCAGATCAGCTGCTGAACTGTTTCCTATGGGGTTTCCAGCCCTGGAGTCCCCAGAGTGGTACTCAGGGTAAGCCCAGCACTTCCCAAACCACAGCACCCACTGCCCAGCACATGGCAGGATGGGGCCAGCTCCTGTAAGGAGGATCAGTGTCTCAGGGAGAGTCAGGCATCTATAGAGTAGGGCCATCTCCATAACTGAGCATGGTGCAGTGGGGATGTGAATGATGCAGAACTCCCAGGTTGCCACCAAGCCCCATGAAGAAGGTTGCTTGGCACAGGCAGGTACAGGTGGCAGGCAGCATTTGTAGGGTGTTAGAAAGCACCAGCCCAAACCGGTTTCCAGCCTGGTTGTGAAGAAAAACTGTGTCTGACCCATGGCAATCCCATGACTCTGGTGGATGGAGCTATGCTGTCCATGGCCTAGAAATCACACTGTACATGGCTTTTCCATTGAGCGATAGCTTTCCCTTTGCTCACGATATTTCCAGTTAGTTATTTCTCCTTTTCCCCCTGTTTCAACCTAAACAAGACACTGCTGTTGATAGTGATGCTGTCCGCACTGCACACACCACCAAATTCGCACTCTTGGCTGTGGAGGTCTCTGTGGGGCCATGGATGTCCACAGCAGCACCAGTGATGCAAAGCCTGGCTTGAGATGTCCACAACACCAGACATCTCTCTGACCTGAGGCTCTAGCTCGAGCAGCAGACAGGCTGCCAGGGGCTCTGGTGGCACTTAGCCATCTCTCTTCACCCCTCCAGGGAGATGGGCAAGGGCACAGGAGGAGCAGCAGCAGCTCTGACAGCAGTTTGGAGCAGGTAACCACACCACCAGCTCTATGCTGGGACCCAAGTGCCCCACTGCACACCAATTTGCATCTACAACCCCCTGTGTGGGTGCCGGCTATGGGTGCAATCAAATACCTAGAGGTAATGGGGGAGGGGACAGAACACTCAGCACTCCCCTCATGTGTTGTCCCTCTTCTTTTTGTTCCTGCCCCAGGACCACAGCAGTGACAAAGATGATGAGAAAGAAGACAAAGATTAGCCTTTGCTTAGCAGAGTGACAGCACCTGTCCTGGGCACGCCAAGAGGGTGGGCATGCCAGCAACAGCTCCCTCTGGAGAGGAACTGGGCCACATTTAGCCAAATAAAGGTGCTTGTGCGCTCCAAAGAGAAAATGCTCTTTATTCATCTAATCACACTGCTATCTGTTCCTCTCGAGAAGGAAACAGCCAAGGACAGGCACTATGTGGAGAGCTGGGATTAGAGTGAGCAGGTTTTGTTCAAGACTATGAAAGAATCGGGAGAGAAATCCCGGGGCTCTGGCTTCCTGGCATTTACCCCCTCCCTTTTTGCAGTACTGCCCCAGCGCTAAGTGCTGAGCGGGTGCGCAGCCAGCCTGGGGCTGGAACGGTGCACAGCAAGCAGGGAAAAAAAAACAAAAGAAAAAAAAAAAAAAAAAAAAAAAAAAAAAAAGGAAAAATGGGCTGGCACCGCCATCTACCGGGGAGGGGACGTGTGGCAGCGAGTCCCGGGTTTCATAACGGCCCGGCTGTTTTGTAAAGGCTCCCCCAGCGCAACCGGGGGCAGGGAGCGCGCCGAGGCCGGGGGTGGCCTGGGCTGGCTGCGGGGTCCAGGCATGCAGCGAAAAGGGACCTCGAAGGAGGAGACTGTGCCCTTAAAAGCAGTGCCAGAACCCCGACCCACCACTGCTGCTGGTATTAAGCCAAACCCAGAAGTTTCACCATCAATAAAAACTTCAGTGCAAAACATTAGCACAAGCTCTCCCCCCGTGCCGCTGCCTTGATTTGTTTTCCTTAAGGCGTCTGTTTTTAAGGGTGAGTACTGCCGATTTCAGACAAGCTCGAATTTAGGAGTCACTACCGTGGAGGATTTTACTTGAAACCAGAGAACGTGGCTTAGATGTTTTTATGGAACAAATGCAGCCGGCTTTTGTATAATCACAACAAACAGCAGAAAAGATGCCGAGGAATGTTGTGGTAATTATCCAGCACAAAGATTAAAGGGAGAACGTGAAGACTAGAAAAACAAACAACTCCAAAAGCTAAACCAGGTTTCAATGCGCTGGTTTGGTTTCCACAGGGAAAGACTGAGCCCAAGTGCCTTATTGCTCAATGAACAGGGGAGCCTTAACATACCACACCACATGGGTACTCCACATTATATATATGTCCACATTATATGTATACCTATATTGTACTTTCCTCTCTCTGCAAGTATGCAGGACTCTTGCACAATACACAACCTGCTTCCAAACAGTATAATGAAGTTACAGCATTTTACAATTACCTCAGGCCACACTCCTGCAGAAGGGAAACTTCTTGGAAGGAATTCTCCACATCTGGACATGAAAAGAGGAAGCTCTACCTTTGCCTTGTAATTTAAAAGTTGGAAACTTTTTAAGCATGCTGTTCCAGATTCTGTTTTCTGAGGTCAAGCATGCCTGTAGATGCTCAGTTGGAGCTGAGATGTGTTGCATCTCACCAGTGAGATTCTGCATTTCAGCTGATGGCAGATATCTTACCTAAGAAGGTAAAAACCCTAAAATTGTTCTCTGCACTTTGTACACCAGCTCCAAAAGTGGGTGAAGCTTGCAAACAGGTGCCTGCAGCTGATCCCACTGCTATGTCCTCATACTGCCCCAAATCTCAGCACCTTCATGTCCTCAGAGCCTGTGCCGGCTTATACCCTGCACTGCAGGCTGAGGGTGAGCACCAAGCCAGGCAAAGGGCTTACTGTTTGGTGTTTGTGTTTTATGGCCCCTGCTTTAGGCCATTATGCTAAGCTCTGTACAAATATAACACATGTAGACAGATCCTTCTGGCACAAAAGCAAAACACACCCAGGGACAGGCTCTGTGAACATCCAGGCGTCTCATCCGTCATCTGAGAGGTTCTCTGTCCCGCCTTTGGCACCTCACCCTGCACATAACTCACTCCTCTCTGCGCCTGTGTTGCTGCTGTGATTTGAACTGGTCAAGTTTCCCCAGAAAGTTGCAGGGCTGAAAACCATTTCAAACTATCTAGTGTCTCCAAGTCCTCAGCCTTGGCTTGAAACCAGGCGATGTGAACAGGTGTATAGCACAAGCATTCACAGCAGCCACATGGATACGGGCTCTAAAAACACTTAGTAGAGGAAGGAAAAAAGCAGGTGGGATGTTTGGCTTTTGGGAATGCTGAGGATCCTCAGCTGCAGGGGGACAGTAGTTGTTCTGTAAGATACAGCTGCAGAGAGCTGGGCATCTCCCAGCACAACCTTGATGGGATGGGATGGGTGCTTGCTCAAGATAAAACAGACAGCATCTTCCCAAGTGCTGCTGGGCCTGAAGTCTGACTTCACTGGCCTGTTTAACCACCTCTTTTGCTTGAAGCATCTGCAATATTCAACTAGGGTGTCCTTGGAGATGATGTGCCTTCAGCTGGCTGGAAGAGGAGTGTGGACAGACCTGTCCTGAATGCCCATTGCGTCAGGTTCTGGAGAGGTGGTGTAGGGAAAGAAGACCAGCAAGAGAAACTGGCAGCTGTGGGGTTACTTAAGCAAGTCTTGTTTACACACATTTATTCCTTTTTATATAATAACCTCAGCTGGTCCTTGGGGAGCAGGAGGGGTTGTGCTGCCCCTGCTCACAGCATCTGGGGGTACCTGAGTGTCCCTGAATGGTAGGTGGTCCTACGGGACTTTGTAGCAGCAGAGATACAAAGAGAGCTTAGGTGTGAGGAAAGAACTGGTTTCCATACCGTTTCAGGGATGACCCCAAATGAAGGCATTTTTCTATAAATGCTAACAGTTTCAGAACAGAAAGATTGGACATTTATTCTGGGATGAAATTGTTCATCTTGCATCTAGGGTTATTTTTTGTATAAAGTGTCCTATTAGGGAAACAAGCTTCTTTAAGGTAGACATCAAAAAGAAATCTTTCCTCGGTTCCTGAGCAACCTTCTTCACGGAAAATTTCAAGCTGCTTTTTCATTCCACTAAAAAATGGAAACAGTTAGAAAGCCTGAATTTCCCAGAAAAGCTAATTCTTACAGCCCTGGTTATGATCTCCTAATCTCTGCAGAGCACCAAGCAGAGGTCTCCTATGTAACAACTCCTCTATTTTTGTGCCGAATAATAAGAAAAGCAAACTTAAACACAACTTGAGTCTTGCAAGTGAAGGGTGTTTTGAAAGGTCAAATCCCTGCTTCTGCTCCTGCTCCCTACAGAGCACTCATAGTTGCTCCTCTCCGAGCTGCATCCTTCTGAAACTTGTCCCTTCATTCTGAAAATTTGTAAATTAGGACCTTTTGCTATGTTAATTAGCAGCTAAAAGTTATAGCAGAGCTTTATTCACTGAACTGCTTGGGATTCATTTTCATAAAAATGACTTTAAGGATACAAAACTTTCACAACACACTTCTCTCCCCTGAAAACCCTTCTAATAAGCCTTGCATTTGCTCTTTTGGGAGAGCAGAGCAGGCTCTTGACTCTCCAAGCCTCACTGCAACACATTCCTGAACTCCACAAGGAAATTATGCCAGCCTTCTTGCAAAGGAAAACCTGCACGTTACTCCAGCAAATCCACCAGGACAGGTTTCTGGGTGACAGATCTTCCTCTGAGTACTAACAACCTGACCTCTTTAAAAGCCATGATGTCTGCATGTTATGAAAGGGTGAGCTGGCAATGACTCACATACCCAAACACAATTCACCTGCTGTCCAAAGTGCAGTGAGAGGTGGAGGCGAAACAGCCTGTGAAAAAAAAGGCACAGCCAGAAATACTTGTCTGCTTCCCAAGCAGAAAGCTCTGCCCAGGCCACCACTGCTGCAGCCAGCCAGGGAGCCACAAGAAGATATTTCTATGACAACCCTGCTTATCCTGCCTGACACCCAGACCAGTGCCTGTGTTTAGGGGTTCACACTGGCTGGCTGTGGGGAACAGGGGCTGCAGGAAGACCCTGACAAGCCCTCCTGCATTGTTCCCCGAGTCTTCAAGGTGCTCTTTCCTCCTCCACGGTCAGATGCTGGTCTTAGCTGCCATTTGACCCATCGGCTTTGCAAAAGCTTTTTGTCCTCACAAAGAAGGACACTGAATTATCAGGCTGCTGATGGTGGAGATGCTGGAGCTGAAGGAATAAAGACCAGGACAGAGGATGATAAAGCTATATACAGAAAAGCTTTTCTGTCAGAATGTCTGTACAGGAGCCAACACTAAAAGTGGGAAAAGGATCTTCAGGTCCCTGGGCAAAGCAGCTGGGGCAAGCACTCACCTAGCAACTCTTGGCCTCTGAGAAAGGGAGCATTCATGGAGAAGATGCTCAGTTGCAGGATCTCACAGTTTGCTTATACTTGTCCTGCACCATCATTCTGGGATGACCCTGACGACCCCAATGGCACCAGCATATTCACTCCCAGTTGATACCCTGGTGAAGGGGAGCCAGGCTCCTCAACCAGCTAGCACCTTCTTGTGACCCATTAAGGTATAGGATGAGTAGGATGAGCTGGACCCTGGACCTGACCTGACCATGGCGGGATAGAGACATCACTGCAGACCAGGCTTTGCCATTTGGAGAGCCCACCCATGGCCACTTGCATCCTCCTTTGGCAAAGTGAAAAGGTGTACTTGCTCCCTGGCAGGCCTGCTGGCATCTCTATCAGGTGGGTGGGAGCTAAACAGGAAAAAAAGAAGGAAGAAATGAGGGAGGTGGCACATACTTGCTTCTTGCTGGGGCAAGGAGACAAGGTCACACAGGCTGGTGAATGAGCAGGGCAGGGCAGCCTGGTGAGTCCCCAAGCTGTAGTGCTGGGCCACCCCTGTCAACACGTCCCAGGTCAGGCATGTGGACACACAGCAGCTTGTGAAGCCAGTAACTTTTTTCTGACCCTGCAGTAATGACTGATTATAAATCAGCTCTCCTCATCCAGGTGATGAAGTGAGTTATGTAACCTCCAGGTCTGGCCCGCTGGGCTGCAGCTCCCCATGGACACCAACCTCCTTGGAAGTTGTGAATCTTTCTGCATAGAGTGGGTTCCTTATGGCTTTCCTCCTCTAATCACTTGGTTATGTTATCCATGCCTTTATGCACCCTAGGATTAGATGGCACTGAACAAACCATGCTGACTTGGGGTCTTTTCATGGGATCTCCTACAGATGGGGGATGTTCAGTTGCCTTTGAAACAACAATGAAACAATTGCAAGCCATCAAGGCAAGCTTATAGCACCCTGACTGCAGACCATAGTCTTGTTGCCCATCCTAGTGCTTCTCCCTGGATAATGGGGACAATTTTGACCTTGTTTGTAACTGTACTTCCTTTATGTGGCTTGTACATGACTGCCCATGGAAAAAGACATCTCCATGCATTTTATGAGGGACTTGCTTCCAAGTTTGAGTGATAATGTTCTGCCAACCTCATTGCCAAGATGTTTGGCTCGAGAGAAGTAAAATGAGCCAGATACGGATCTGGGCTCCCTCCCTGTGATTCTCTAGTTTCCAGGAGTTCAGGCATAAGCCCAGTTACATGAGCAATGAGATAATGTTACATCGCAGCTCTGTGTCCTGCCAATCCATGTGCTAGTCAACTCATTCCTCTAGGAATGATGATGCCTCAGGCAAGGCCTGTGTGACTCAGAAGGGAAAATATTAAAAGTTTTCTTTAAGGGAAAATGCTAAAATTTTCTTTAATAATCCAACCCTGTTTACATCTGATCCTCCTTGTTGAGAAAGGCAGGGTGTCTCTGAGCTCTCAAGCAACAGAGTCCCAGGACCCAGCAATAATACCATGTAATTTATATGATTGCTCCCTGCCAAACTCCTAGTTAGCACAGCATGGTCCTTGAATAATGACCATCAAAGAGCAGTGTGGCAATCTGCCTGCTTCTGCCCAAGAGAAAACCAGGTGTGGAGCAGCTCCCTTTATTGCATACAGCGACCTGAAAAAAAAAGTGATTGTTATAAAAGATTAGTAGTGACTGCAGACGAAGAGTGCGCAACACCTGCTTACACTTCCTTTTGCTTCACTTTCCACAACTGGCTCTGAATCACGTGTGGCAAATGGAGAAACCTGGTGGTTGCCTAACATCCTGGATATGGAAATACCATGATGCAAAGAAAGCAAAAATTCCAGAAAGCTGGTGTGTTTGTTGACAGGCTAGAAGGGATATGATGCAAATAACTCCCTGCATGTCATTTGCATATACTGAGGTGTAAAAATAATTCTTTAGGCCAACTCTAAAGGCTTGCAGACAAGCCTGGATTCAGGCACAGTGCTGCTGAAAGGCTGCTGTAAGCCATGGGGAGACAACTGGGTATGCACAGGTGCTGAGGTTGGATTTGTCCTTGGCTCTTTGCTTGATCATCAAAGCACTAAAAGCCTCAACTTGGGGCCTGATCCTGTACAGGCTGCACTGGATCTTACTCATCCATGCCACTGTCAGCTCTGTGTGGCCCTTGCTGATGGCAACAGCCCTCCTCCTCAGCTGGGACATGGACACTTTCCTCCTTCTGCTGCTTTTGAAACGGGAAAGCTTGTTTTAGTTCCATGCAACAGGGCTTTCAGGTCTGATGGCGACAGCCTCATCTGCACAGGAGGAGATTGGTGGGCAGAAGGGGGCTAGCTGTGTGTAAAATGGGGCATGACATTCCTGGTGCATGTACCTGTTTAGGAAGTGCTTGTGGTGCCTTTGAAGACACTCAAAGGAACACACGCAATCTCTTCTCTCTGAACAAAAAAAGGCATCAATGGGAAGTTGTTGTCACCTCTGAGCCACTCCTTAATCCCTAATGTGCAAAATCAGATGTCAATGATTGCAACAAATATGCTCTAAAAATGGGCAAACATAGCTGGTATGAAATCCCTGATCCCCATGTTGTGCTGTCAACAACCCAGATCACATTAATGAAGCTGTACTTGAGCCAAAGCACAAGTGGTGTGTGTGGCTTAGAGCCAGGCGAGGAGCTGGTTTCCCTTGCAGCAACACCTGGAACTTCTCAGCCTGCACTGACCCTGGGCTGTTTCCCACATTTAAAGTGAAAAAAACAAATAAATTATAAAATAAATCCTATTGTGCTTTGCAAATAGTTCCTAAACACAGTGTGATCTGTTCTGTGTTATGCAAAATGTGACATTCCCTTCTGGCCAGGAGAATGGTTAGCATTAAGTATTTAAAGCTTTTTTACAAGTTTTTTGTTTTTGTTTTTGGTTTTTTTCAGTTATGTACTGAGTCAGCACAAACACATCAGTGACAAGTGAAAGCATTTGGAGTTCAGAACCAGCTCAGCTCTGGATGGAATGAAGAAAACAAATTGTTCTTGTGCTGGCGCTAATGAAGCCTGGTTTCCAATGGACTTGTGTGTTGTGCTTGATTGATTTTTAACTGCATTATGCAAAGGCGGTGGCATGTCCTTGCTGCTTACAAGGCGCTGGAGAGCCCACACATGTGAGAATGGTTGTGGAGTGAATCAGGAGGCGAGGAGAAAAATGAGACAGGCCCCAGGGAACAACCTGGTGTCTCCCAAAGGAGCTGACTGGAGCAATGAAAGATGTTACTCTTCACCTGATGCTGGCTCCCCATGGCAAAGGGCTGCTGCTCCCAATCTAAGCCACACAAACAGGTTATGGGAGTACTCTTCAAGCACATTGCTGCATACCTGGCCATGTCAGCCAAGATCACCCATTTCCTGGCTCTGGAGCCAATGAATATGTCCTTCTTGGGGGGTAATCTGGGGACAAAACTGGTGAGGACTCCCTGGTGGAAATCTTCTTCGTGAATAACCAGGTTTTTGTGGAAAAACTAGCCATGGTGAGAAGTCAATCTTGAGAGGACAGTGGTAGGAATGAGCCTTGCCCATCAGAGAAATGTCCATGGGAGAACTGCTGGGGGAAGCAATGTGGCTGGTCCCTCTGGGAGGGCAACCAAAGATTGATCCTGCAAGTGGCGAACATAGAAGATGTCCCTTGTGTGGCAGAGTCCCTGACAGCTTTACAATGCTCCTGGGGTGACTGCTGTCCCTAATGCCATGTTTAGGATGTGTTTGGGGCTGTGCTGCTAAGTCTGAAGGGATCACTTAAATAGATAATGGAGCAAGCAGTGAAGCCTTCCAAGCCCACATAAAATGCTTAGTTGTTGAGCTTTTAAAAGAACTCATGAGTTGTTTAATGGAATCACAGTAGATTTTGAAAGAAAACCTGCTCCGCAGCCCAAACCTCTGCCAGCCACCCCCTTGGTGGTGCAGGAGTTTCACCACCACTGGTGATGTCCCTCCATGAGCATCCCTTCCAGTGCATGCACGGGTTCATGTTTTTTCTGGGCATACACAAAAGAGCCTTTGGCATATGTGCATCATCCTTAAATAAAGTGTGATCTTCTAAGCTCCAGAGTTGCCAGTTTTCAGCTGTTTCCCCCAGCATCTGCTATGCAAAAGCTGGTGGCTCCTTGCTGTATGGCTGTATGGTGAAGGGTTGCATCTCCCTTGGGACACAGAGCCCATCCTGCGGGGCCCATGAGTGGGAAGGGCACCATCCCCATTCAGGGTCTGAACTCATTCAATTCTGGATCATCTCAGGGTGATGCAGTTTCCCATCTACACTGGAAGGACACCCATTCCCCCCAGACATTCTGACATGATGGGTCTGCAAAGGGACTCTCAGTACACCCCAGTCTCACCAGCCTTGGCTGGTCTGGAGCGCTGCGACACCTTGGACTGCAGTCCAGCTCTGGGGAGCCTCAGCTAGCTCAGACACCCTGTATGCTGGGCGGCTGCTGAGCACCCCAGGTATCCTGTGGCACAGCTGCTCTGGAGCATCACACACTCCTGTCTCCATCTCAGGACAGCCTGTGTCCCCCAGACCTTGTGTCCCAACCCTTCTCCACAGCACCTGAGATACCTCAGGCAGCTTGCACCGTAGGCTGCCTCCAAAGTGCCCTGGCCCCACTCCAGAGCACCCCTAAACATCCCCCAGCACTTTCTGCACCCTGGTCCGGCTTCAGGGCGTTCCAGATCCCCAAGCGGACCCTGCACCTCAGCTGGTCCGAAGAGCTCTCCAGCACGCCCCGTATTGCTTCACACTCGAGTGCCACGGCTTGCACCCCGCGCCCCGGCTGCTCCGGAGCCCCCCAACATCCCCATGTCCCGGCTCCGGTGGCTCGGCACCGGGGCTCCCCAGCAACACCAGGGCGCTGCTCCGCAGCTCGTAGCCGACTCCGCGCCGGCGCACCCCTTCCTGCATCCCGCCGGCTGCATGCTCAGGCCCCCGCCCCAGTACCGTCGGCTCCGTTACGAAACGCGGCCGGGGCGGGGCGGAGCGATGAAGCGCGGCGGCGGCGGTGGCGGCCAATGGGCGGCCCCGGCGGCTCCGCCACCGGTGACCTCCGCCGGTTCCGCTCGGGGGTGTCCTGCCCTAGCGAGACAGGACTCGCCGTTCTCGGAGCCTCAGCCCTCGGCCGCGCCGGGAGTCGCGGGGAGGATGGGCTGAGCCGGGCGGAGCGGAGAAATGCCCGAGGACTCGGCGGCGGTGGCCGGGGTGTGCGGGCACTGCTGGCCTTAGGGACAGCTCCCCCTTGCTGGCTGCAGCTGCCGCGATGAGCCGTAGCCGCCCCAGCCCGTCCTCCCCACCCCGGGGGGAGAGCCCCGTGCGGCAGCCCCTCGGCCCCGGGGGCGGGGGTTTGGAAATGCTGCGCTGCCCCTGCTGCTTCCTCCTCCTCTGGGAGCCGGTGACTGTGTCCTGCGGTCACTCCTTCTGCAAGCCGTGCCTCGGGGGGACCGTGCCCTCCCGCTGCCCCCTGTGCCAGGAGAAGCTGAAGCTGCTGGGTGTCGGAGCGGCGAGGAGCAACGTGGTGCTTTGCGGCCTCCTGGAGAAATGCGTGGAGCAGGAGAACCGTCTGGCCTGGCTGGCAGCACAGGTCCGGGACTGTGTCACCCGTGGGGATGCACGGGAGGCACTGAGGTTGGCTCAGAAAGGGATCGAGCTCGGTAAGCAGCACTGGGCCCGAGGGGCTGTCGGGGTGGGTTGGGGAGTGCGGATGCTGGGTGCAAGGGGCCAGCCCTACAGCTGAGCTGATGATGTGCAGATGGTGCTCTTGGAGCAGGTGGGTACCAAAGTGGGTAACTTTATCCCAGCACCCTGGTGCCTTCCAAACCTGCACTGTCCAGAGCTGGGAGACCTGGGAAGCTCAAAGTGTTAAGAAAGCAGGGCTGGTGGGGATGAGGAGGGGGGATCCAGCTGTTGGGTATGTTTCCCATGTCCATATAGGGTGATGGGATGGAATGGGTGGCTGAGCAAGCCCTGATGCTCATATCAGCTGCCAGGGCTGTGGGCAGGTCAGGGGGCACAGCCTGTGTCCATTGGTCACATGCTTCTGACATTAGCAAGTGGCTGGAGAGGAAAGAGGCAAACAGCTTCTTGAATCTTGCCACTCGGCAATATTTCAGGGTCAGAGGAAGAGCTCTGCCTGGAGGTGGGGGGGCGGGCATTATGTAAAATGGTTTGGACAGGCTGTCCTCGCTGCAGAGCCTGGTGAGGACATAGCCTTGACTGAGCTGCTGCACTTGCCCCATGGTGCAGGGCAGGGTGTAGTAGTATGTGTGTGTGTGTCCCTGGTCCCCCTTCTGCAGTTAGCTCCGGCGAGACATTTGACTGCAGGGTCAGAATCGGGCCCAGGAGTGTTGATCTGCTTTAATGTGTGGCTGTAAGTGGATTTCTTGTAGAGTAATGCTTAAATAAAAGGGGTTACACAGTGTGTCTGGAGCAGGGGTTTGGGGCAGCAGAGGCAGAAGGTCCTTCCTCTACCAGCGTTTCTATGACAGCCGTCAGCGTTTCTCCCACAGCGCAGACACTTATTCATTGCCCGCTGTGAGACAAGTGCCAGAGGTTCGGAGTATGCCTGGAACCAAAGGGCTGAGTGAGCTGCCCAGCTGATCCTGGTGTTGGCAGCAGAAAGCAGGTCTCTTTATGCAACCTCCTGAGGCATCTGTCTCATATCCTGCACACCCGTCCTATGCAAAGGGACATGCACAGTTCTCTAGTACTGTTCTCCTTACTGCCAGGTTTTTGTCTGATGGGGGTGTACAATTATATATCTCTTTCCAAAAAGCCTTTGTGAGTATAAAGCGGAAACATTCAAGCTCTGTCCTTGGACTTCCTCTCTCCATTCTCCAGAGGACAGGGGGAAGTCTGGCTTAGGGCAACGAGTAAATCACAACCACAGCCCCACAGCTCACGTAAACCTGTGCTTGCTGGTGCTGCTCAGGCTCAGCCACGTGGGTGGTGCTTTTGGAATGTGTTTTCTAACTCCTGCAGACCTCTTTCAGGCTGCACAACTTCTTACAGGCTCCCTTTTGCTTTCAAACATAACCACCGATAAATGTTGGAGCTATGAGAATGACTTTTTTGTGGTTCAGCATTGCACTGCAGGCCAGTTTGCAGTGCATTGCTCAGACCAGCCTAGAGCAGCTCTTTTCGCTTGAGAGAAAATAATTTGTCAACTTTTTGTCTTCTGTTTAAGTAAAAAAAAAAAAAAAGAAGGCAGTGTAATGTGTAACACAGAGGCCTCCAAACATGCCTGGAGCTGGAAGTCTGGAGAGTGCTGTCAGTCACTCATCTGGTGTGGGGCTGCCAGCTGGCTTATGTCCCTAATGTCTAATGATATCATAGATCAAAAATAGCTGAAAATAGCTGTAGCAGAAGAGAAATACAGAATTCATAGCCCTATTTGACACATCTTTTTTTCACCAAATCAGTCGCTTTATTGCTGGACTGTGCAAATGTTCAAATGAGTTTTCCCACATGGAAAATAATCTCTAGACTTTGTACCCATTTATTCATCCCTACCTGTCATTAGGGGTGGGAATATTTTGTCTCTGTGTGCTTGTAGGACATGGTACCAAGCAGCAAGTTCCCTCATTTCTTGACTTGAGCCCTAAGGTCCCAGCTAACATTATAAATTAAAATAAGCTCTGAGGGATCAGGTGTTGCTCTCTGCACAGTTCAGTTTGGCCAGTGACCAGTGCACCCTTGGTGCTGGAGCATCTGGGCCTGGGCTCTCTGCCGCTCTTTGGTTTATGGCAGCACCAGGTAGAGAGCCAGGTCTCTGTGTGCTCCACACTGGACATGAGTAACAAGGAGGCAATAGCCATGGCAGAGCTTCCTCCTCCATGATAAGATGTGGTGGGTACCTGGGCAAATCAGTGGGCATCTGCTCATGGTGACAGCAGAGACAGGCAGGGGTACAGGTGGATGTTTGAACCAGGGCAGGAGGAAAGGCTGCTGGGTTGGGAGCATGGGAGTTATTGTGACCTGTGTGACACTGGAGGCCTTCCCGGAGGGGCCAGGGAGCAGTGGGCCCCTGACCCCAGCCCTCAGCATCCATCAGGCAATGCTCAGCACTGGGTGGGATTCAGGGATGGGTGCACATCCCTGTTGCCTTAGATGGAAAGCCAGCATAGCACTGGATGTAGGTCACCTCCACAGCAAGCTGTGATATAATGGGGTGGGTCTGGGATTCTCTGCAGTTCAAACCCACAAACATCACCACACCTAATTACTCCATGAGTGTGGGCTTTTGGGGTACTACTTACTCCTATTCCCTGACATTCCTCACCCCAATTCCATTGCTGGCAGTGCTGGTAGCAAGGAAGGTCTTTATGGGGTTTCCCTGAGGCAGCAGAGAAGAGGGCCTGTTATTTAGCAGTGGGCAGTAGCATGTGGGGTACCCAACATTGTCACACTTGGGGTGTCATGGCCAGCAGTACCTGGGGGATCTGTGTCCCTTCCCCCCCCGCCAAGATCCCATCAGTGACATCTTGCTGATAAGGAACTGGATGCTCAGTTCCCTTCCTCTGTTTTGGGAAATCTCAGCCTTGTCTTATACTTGGAAACTCTGAGTCATGTGGTGGGGGCAGATCCTTGCACCCCCCTGTTTCTTCCTCTGCCCTGGGAGAGCAGTGTCATCCAGGTGGGTCTGGGAGGCTCCCTGGTGTTTTGTGAATTCAGGTCTCTGTAGCTGCAGGCTTGTTTGGTAACTGTTATTTATTGTAGCTCTGTTGGGTGAATCACATCACAAAGCCTCCTGTGGCAACAGACTTCATGGGGACTACATGTATGGCACAGCCTTTTTGCTGCCTCCCAAAAGGATGGATGAGAGCCCAGATCCCAGCATAAGCCCTGAGGCAGTGGTGGGGCCCCTTAGCTGAGGGCATTTGTGGGGGAAGGGGAAACACAAGGGAAGAGCCACAAAGAGTATAAAACTAGACGCTTAGGAGAAATAACTTCCTTGCAGAGACTTAAGAGGCCACTGACTCCTGCCAAAGAGGAGGGCTGGAGATGGATGTGCTCAGTGTGAGGCAGCAGTGCAGGGGCTGTCCCACTGTGGTGGCATCTCCACAGCCTCAATCATCTCCACTGCCTCACCATGGACTCATCACATGATGACATTTCTCTTTCCAGCCCCAGACCCCATCTCTCTGCGACTATGCCGGGCAGAGGCATTCATGGCACTGGGGCAGCACCTGCAGGCACTGGAGGACCTGGATGCTGTGTGCAGGGCTGAGCCTGGAGAGCATGAGGTGAGTGGAGGGGATACCCCATTGACTGGCTGTGCTTGGAGCCAAATCTTACTGTGTGGGAGCAGTTTCCCTCTCTTCTGAATTCTCCCAGACATTGGATTCATCCTGCTCAGAGCCATTAAGTCACAAATCCAGGCTGCAGACACCATGTTGCACTAATGGGAGAGGTCTGGTGCTGTGTCCATCCTTGATGGCTTGCAGGCAGTGAGGGCACGTAGCTCTGCTGGTGTGCAGGATCACAGCTGGGGTTCAGGGAAGTGTTGGCTGGAGGCTGAGCTGCCCCTGGAGCTCTCTTGCTCTTTTGGAAGGAAGCACTGGCAATAGTTCCGTGGCTTCAAAGGCAGAAGCCCTTCACTCTTTATCTAGGTCTCTGTAGGGCTTTTTTGCTTGGGTTTTGCAGCTGCTGCATTTTGGAGAGGACAGTTTTATGGGTACCTTGTTGTGGGTGGAGCTGTATTTTTTTATTTTTTTTTTTAGACAATTCTGAGCATGGGAACAGTGATGTGTCTGGGTGCTTTGGACTGGGATGGGAGCAGGCAGGAGACTGAAGGGAGATTCCCTCAGGGCTTGCATAGGAGCTGAAGGGGCACTTGCTCAGATGATCACTGTCTCATAGTCACTACAGGTTTTTCTGCTCTGCAGGGCTTCTTCAGGAAAGGGAAGGTGCTTCTGGAGATGGGACAGAGAGATGAAGCCCTGCTGGTGTGGGAACACTGCCTGACACTCAATCCCCATTTCCACCCTGCTCAGAGAGAAATGGAGAAGGTGCGTGGGCTGTACCATGGCAGGGTTGTTTGCCCTCGCATAACACGGGGAGATGCCTTTGTTCTCTGAAGGACTCATTTTCATTACGGTTGTGCTGCTCTGGCCACAGTGGAGTCAAGGGAAGTTGGGTCCTGTTCCAAGAGCTGCTTTGGGGAAAGAGGGAGCCTGGCAGACCAGTCATCTCCCTGTTCCCTTCTCCCAGCACCTCCTGAGCCTCATGTTCTCCTTGTAGATCCTCATACAAAAGGATGCTCCTCAGCCATGCATGGCTGCTGCACACCTGGATGATGCACACCAGGGCTCAGCTGGTCCCCAGGTTGATGGAGGGAACACTGTGCTCCCATTGTCTTCTGCACAAGCTCAGGTAAGACAGCCTGCAACCATCTGAATCTGCAATGGGACATCCCAAATTGTGGTTTTCCAGTGATGGGAAAGGTCGTGTGATAAGGGGAGACTGCAGGACCATAGCCATGCACATGTCATTATGTGTTGGGATGGGAAGCTGCATATAATGGGGAGTGGGAGACTAAAGAAACCATTAGAGCTGATGCTGTGGGGACTGGGGAAACAGAAGAGTCTCTTTCTGTCTCCGATCCTCTCCCACTTCTATTCTGCAATACTTATGGTAGTATTTTAAACTGTCATTGTGTTTAAAATACCAAAGTCATGCTACATTTAAAAAAACCCAAGTCAGTTGTAATTTTTTTTTTTCAGCCAAAACCTGTATTTGAGAACAATTCAGACCATTAGCAGATATTAGAAAAAGCTCATCTTTTGCTCTTTGACTTCTAATGACAAATTTGGCAGGTTTGGAGAGAGGGGGAAATTGGCGAAAATAGGCTCATATACACCCAAATACCAGGTGTACATCTGGACAGAATAAACCCATTTTCTAACCATGAGGTGAGCAGGAATGTCTGAAGGCCACGCTCTCCTGCTGTCCCGCAGATGCAGGATGTTGATACACAGCAACACTTTAGAAGCCTCCCAGTTCCATTTGGCTCAGTGGGACAGGTGGGTCTGTGCATTCAAAGGGACAAGAGATTTTGGGCTCAATTTCACCTTTGCTATGCCCAGGATCAGGAGGGAGAGCTGGCGGATGGCAGAGGGGATGCAGGGTCTGAGCATGGCCAGGTGACAGCCACCCCTTCCCAGCTGGGGCAACAGCAGGAACCAGAGACTTCATCAAAGAGGCAGGGCCAGTGGTTGGCAGGTGAGTGTCATCAAAGGTACCAAAATCTCATCTCATGCAAAATACTAATTTAAAATCTATTTTGGCATTGAAAACTTAGTGTTTGTGCTGTGTGCCAGCTCAGGGAGCAGACATCCCAGAGGCACACAGTGGGGCAGCTCTGGACAGCACATTTGCCACTTCTCTTGCATGTGAGGAGGTTCCAATTTTCCTATGCTGAGCTGGTAAATATGCACCAAACATTGGGGTCTAGCTTGACAAAAAGTTCTTGCTAAAGTCAGGCATCTCTTGTTCCCTGTGTGGAGTCAGAGAGAGGCTTCCTATTCTTCCCATGGATTTAGATTTAGATTAAATTCCTTTGTGAGGAATATGGTGTGTCATGTGCTGGGGAAAGTGGCAACTCCATTGGAATTAACTTGCCATCAGCATCTAGCCAGATGGCTGCCATGTACCTGGGTTTGCATAAAGTGATGATGATGATGTGCAGCAGGTCTCTAGAGACCTCCATCTGGAAGCCTCTTAGGCCACTTCACCTCCCAGTGCCTTAGTTTCCCTGTGTGCAGTAGTTAGGGAGATGCCACCATCCTCTACCAAGTACCTTGAGACTTCCTGATGTAAGAGCTATGGATGAACACAGATGGATTAACAGGGGTGTTTATGTCTCATTTCCTAGCTGTTTCGGTTTTAACTTTCAAAGCACTCTGTGTAGCAGTTAACTACTTATACCTCGGAACACAGTCAGAAAGCAAAGATTAATTTTCAGTAGTGTAATGGAGGATCTTCTCTTTCCTTGTCTTTTGCCACCAGATAACAAAGAGGAAACTGCAGCAACAAAGTGGACCCAGCTATGCCTTGGGGAGCTGCTGAGCATATCTGACTTGGAGTGCTCCCTCTGCATACGGTGAGTTCTCTGTTGGGAGAGCTTTTTGGATGAAGAATTAACACCTGCTGGGTCTTCTTTCCTTTCCTGGTGTGGATCTTTCTTCACATCTTAATAACAAACTCAATCCCCAGTACTTCTGAAATGCAGATTTCAGTAGAGGTAAGAGGGGAAGACAGGGGTGTGCTATCCCCTGCCAGGCTAGTAAGAGCTGTCTTAGGGTGCAGCATTGTTAGGTCTGTATCGCTTGAGACATTAGTGTGGAGGTGGAAATCTTCAGCAGGGTCAAAGTTTGAAAACAGTGGTTGCCCTTTGTAACTGCAGGCTGGAACAGGAAAGTGTTGCCCCAGGGAAATACCATCTGTGATGGGGGTATTGCAGACCCAGAGGGGACCATTTTGAATCTCTGTGCCTGCTGGAGGTGGAAAGGGGGACAGGGGAGAGCCCGTCTCCATCTGCTGACTGAGGGCCAAGGAAGGGCTGGGTGCTGGCACAGGGCATACCAAAACCAGGCTTTTATTTCTGGCATGTCCAGTGCAAGCAGCTGCTGGCAGAGGACTGGGTGTTGCACTGCCAGACATGCAAGACGGTCAAGGTCTCCTGTATGGCAGCTTTTTCCAGATCTGGGCATGGCATGGGGTAATGACACAAGGGAGAGAGACTAAGGTGGTATCTGATCTGAATTAGGTGAATGTAGGTCTCTCCTGAAAGCAGGGAAATGTAATGTTCGTGAGGAGTCAAGAGCTCAGTCCTGAGCAGGGTTTTCTCAAGACCTTCATGTCATTTTTGATCCTGGAACTACTTGTGAGCAACTTGAGTGCTTGCTGCCGGCTCTGCTCTTGGAGCAGGAGAGAAGGAGGCACTTTCTCATTGCTGCCTTTTGGTCTACACACCACAGTGGGTGTCTGGGGAACTGCAGCCCTGCCAGCACCAAAGGATGCCATGTGTGTACTGATGGACTCCATGGGGACCATGCGGGGTTGGGGAGAAGTGCTCAGGCCTAGGACAGTTCTCATCTTACATCACTGGGCAAGTCCAACAGTCTGAGCCCAGACTTCTAATTAAAGGAATAATCCAGTTAGGAACATTTACATTTAATTAACAGGAGTTATGAGCCAAGCGTAGCCAGTGCAGCTTTAGCAAAAGCAAGTTTCGTAGCTATGGGCTGCCAGGGCTTGGAAGACAGTGTGAGATAGCTTTCCATGACATAACAGTCCTGCAACATTGCTGTGTTCAATACAGAAGGCTGGTGAAGGCAGCAGATTTCCTTTGAAATGGTAGGAGGGGACATGGGAAATGTCTTGTTCCTGCTGGAAACAAAATCTCTTGCTCTTATCAAGGTGATTCAAGGAAGATGCAGGTACAAGGCTGGGGATAGCCAGAAGCTACACCCACAGCTTTGCCCACCCTGACCTGCTTAACCCTTGCAGAACCAGCCTGGACCTCTGCAAGTCCCTGAGTGCTTTGTAGGACCATGCATCATGGGGCTGAGACCAGCCTGGGTTTCCAAAATAGGGTGCTGAGCCAGGCCTGGGGAATGACAGCTTTGACGGCACACAGCCGTATGAACAGCTCTGTGAAATCTCTCTCTCTGCTGGGCTTACCTGTGCTCCTTCCCCCATGTTGCTTGCTGCAATCCATTGACTTCGGTCCCATTGCAGGATGTTCTTTGAGCCGGTGACAACACCATGCGGACACACCTTCTGCAAGGAGTGCCTGGAACGCTGCCTGGACCACCGGCCCAACTGCCCCCTCTGCAAACAGAGCCTGAGAGAGGTGAGGGCATGTGTCCCATGGGAGGGAGCCCCAGGGAGACCTGGGCACCAACTCCAGCTGCTGGTAGTGTGCCCAGGGCTGGGATGGGAAGGTGTGATGCTCTTACGTCAGCAACTCCTTGACATGGCAGTGTCAGCTCCACTCATGTGGGAATGACCAGACAGTTGATAATTAAGACCAAGAGATTAATTTTCTCAAAATGCCACAGTGATTTATTGAGATTGTAAACAGGACTGAGAGGTAGAGAGAGAGAAAAAAAAAAAGAAAGAAGCAAATGCTAATTGCTTTTAAAAGTGGAAATGGATGTAAAACCTGCTAGCCTGGAGATTTGATTTAATCTTTAATGAAAAGAGATTTGGATGAAACCATCAGGGAAATTAGGTTGTCATACAAGGACTCATCACTGTCAGAGACAGGACGCTATGCTGGATGGGCCCTGAGTCCGAGTTACGTCTGAAGGTCTTGGCAGAGCTGACATCCCATCCGGCTAGATGGCAACCCCTGATAGGTTTTATCCTTGACTTTCTCTGATCTAAAATTCTCCTCTGCTCCAATAAAAATGAGCATGATTCAGAGTCCAGCAGGGCCTCAGGGCTGCTCCCACTGCTCTTCCCTGACCTATTTCTGGGTTTAATCTCTTTTAGTATCTGAAGGCTGGAAGCTACAGCCCCACTGTGCTGCTACAGGACATCATGTTGTCCACCTTTCCTGCACAGCTGGCTGAGCGCCGGGAGCTGCACCAGGCTGAGATGGCAGAACTCTCCAAGTAAGCAGGGACCTGCTCCATTGTGCATGTATGTACATGGTGGCTTTGCTGGGCTCTGATGGGCCTGTCCACACCACACACTGTTACTATGGCTTGAGGCTGCTCTAGTGATGTGTGCCCGACTTCTAGGACCATGTCACAGCAGTGCTGGGTGGGTGTGGACCTGCCCCATGGGGCACTTAGAGATGAGGGAGCATGTCTGCAAGGAGCTGTTTTTGTGGGTAGAGTCTATCCTTGGGCTGTTGGTGAGCCAAGTGGAAACTCTGGTGTTGCTCTGCGTTGGGGCATCGCTTCTTAGGGTAGAGGACAGATCTGCTTTGAGGAGTGGCCATGGCACAATTTGGTGCAGAGCCCTTAGGATGGGATTTGCTCCAGGATGTTTTATAGACATCTCTCCTCCTGTCCCTCAGCCTGACCCAGAACATCCCCATCTTCGTATGCACGATGTCCTTCCCAGGCATTGCCTGCCCTCTGCACATCTTTGAGCCTCGCTACCGCCTCATGATCCGGCGGTGCCAGGAGACTGGCACAAGGAAGTTTGGCATGTGTATATATGAGAATGGGAAAAGGTGAGCTCCTGGGTAAGGTGGCTTCTTTCTGCCTCAGCTGATTTGCCCCTCTCTGTCCAGCTCCAAATTTCTAAAATCCTGAGTACTTTGGAGAGGAGGAACCAGGTGCAATTTTCTATCCCATTGCACCCTGCAGACAAAATCATTAAGGGGGTGTGTTCCCCACACAGCAGAGTGAAATGGCATCTTGCTGCCTCCTAGCATTGCCCTGGCCAGGCAAGGAACGGGGCCAGTGCTGGAGCTGGGCAGAGCCAGCAGTGGCTGTTCAGTACAGCTGCCTGGGAACAGCTTCTGGCTCAGGGCATCTTTGAGCTGCATGGTTCCCTAGCTATGTCCTCATGCTCCTCTTAGTGAGCACTTGAAAACTGACATATTTGTCATCTTTTGTCCTTAACAAGCTGTGAGAGGACATTGGGTTAAATGGGCTTTTTTGTGGTGCAGCATGGCCATCCTTATGTCCCTGGTGGCACCTTCAGATCTCAGGTGGTCTCAGTCTCCAGACTCCTAACCCAAGTATTCTGTTAAGTACCCTTATTTACATGACAAATCCTCCCTGTGCTGTTGTCCAGATCAAGCAAAATTAGGTAAATAATATTTCCTGGGCTTTGGGAGGATGTGTTTGAAAGAGATGGTGTCTTCATGACCACAGGACATTAGGTCAATATGAGGACCTAAGTAATTTTGGTATCCAAGGGAGTGCAGGCAATGTGCTTGCTATTCCCTTCCCTCTTAGCAGTGAGTGGCAGATAACAGAGTTGTGCAAATCTTTTAATTTGTCCCCTCCCAGACAGCTTGTTCCTGGGCCCTTTCCTTCTTCAGAGGTGGTGCCTTCAGGAGATGCAGCTCTCTCACCACCTATATCCCAGTACAGCCCCTCTTTTCTCTCCCTTGTTCCCTCCAGTTTTGCTGACTATGGCTGCATTCTGGAGATAAGGCAAATTGAGCTGCTGCCGGATGGAAGGTCCTTGGTGGACACCATTGGCAGGCAGCGGTTCCGGGTCCTGAGACGTGGACACAGGGATGGCTACAACACTGCTGACATCGAGTACCTGGAGGACAAGAAGGTGAGGTCAGGCTCAGTGCAAAAGACCCCTCTGCAGTCGGATGGAGCCTCCCCATGGACACCTCCTATGTTCCTCTTCCCTCCACACAGGTGGCTGGGGAGGAGCTGCAAGAGCTGCAGTGCCTGCATGAAAACACCTACTGCTTGGTGCAGCAGTTCTGTGAGCAGAGAGACCTTGCCTCCAGGCACCTTTTGATACATCATGGACCACTGCCGGAGAAGGAAGAGGACATCCAAGTAATGCCCTGAGGGAAGGGATGCTCTTTAGAGAGGGTATCAAGAGAGCCTCTGAGTTCCTGTTGCTAACCAACCTGCTTCCATGCTCGGCTCTCCCCAAAATGAGCAAATCAAATCCTGTTTCTCACTCCTGTTGCCAGCTATGGCACCTCTCATTCAGAGAGATGATAGGGCTTGTTTGTTAGAATTGTTTAATATTTCTTTATGGTTTGAAACTTCTTGGAAACTGAGCATTGAGTTTTAAAAGCTTTCCCGGAGTCTTCTCCTAAATGAGAAATGAGGAACTGAACTGTCTGGATTTGAAAATGCTTGAGAAGAAAAACAACAAAGGGGCAAAGAAATGAACCCCACAGCTCAGCGAGTCTGTGGTCTCCTTTCTCATCATGTTCCTTTG
Source organism: Megaceryle torquata (assembly GCA_024611175.1). Taxonomy (NCBI): domain Eukaryota; kingdom Metazoa; phylum Chordata; class Aves; order Coraciiformes; family Cerylidae; genus Megaceryle; species Megaceryle torquata. The sequence continues at coordinate 100,723 of JANIJG010024060.1, read as the reverse complement.
AGACAACCATAGCTGGCCAGAGGAGAGGAGCTAAGAGGGCAGGATCCAGTTTGCTTATTAAGTTGTTTTGACAAATTCAGATTCTGGAGGAAAAGAAAAAGTCCCAAAAAAATGTCCAAAGTTTTCACTCCTCTATGAAAGTGTTTCATGCCTGGATCATTACAATATGTTCTTGCTGACTTGTCCCAGGCTAAGGCTGTCTGGGCCAGCAGTCTTATCAATGCTGTGCTCAAAATTACAAACCCATTCATCCTTCTTCAGCTGAATCAAGTGTTTCCTTCTTAGTTTGCCTCAAGTTTTAAAAAAGCCAGTTTACAAAAGCACTGCCCAGGGGTTGTGCATGCCTGGCCTGTACCTTACCTCTTTGAGTGATGATAAGGCAAATGTCCCGAAAGATACCGACCGTGCAGGATTTGGCCCATGTTTACAAAAATCATTACCTTAAGCAAGGGAATGTCCGAGATAATTCTTTGTCTATTTAGTACAGGGTTTTTCTTGGTTATATCTGTGTCTGGAGCCTCCCAGGGGAATGCTTGTCTGGAAAATAATTAGTTTATCCAGTAATTTTGAGCCTGGACAGACAAAGGGGCCATTTTCAGAGGCAGATCTTAACAGGATGGCAATGCTAGCTTTGGCTAAGAGCAATTGTTTCCCATCAGTCATGCTGCCCAAATACCACGCATTCACCTTGCAGTTCCTGACATGGAGATGTCTCCCTCTCTCCCCTCCAGGGTTCAGCAGATGGCCCAACGTGGTGCTGGTGGCTCATCTCCATCCTGCCCCTTGACCCATCCTACCAGCTAAGCCTCTTCTCCACCACCTCCCTGCGTGCCCGCCTCATCCAGCTGCAGCGCATCCTCACCACCCTGCTGCAGCAGCCCCCTGCTGCCAGGTACCCACTGCCTGAACGCAGCCCCCAGGGCCATGTCTGAGCCCCCCAGCCCATGTCCTCTCTGCAGAGGAGACCTCTTCCCCCCTTGGGTTTCTCTATGTGTTGCTTCATGGTTTTACATGTGGCTTCAGCTCCCCTGAAAGTGACTTCAGCAATGAGCTGGACACCATGGCTCGATGGGGCCAGTACTGCACTGGCAGCAACACTGCATGGTCCATACCACCTCTGGGAGCTGCTTGGTGTCATGGCCATGCCGTGCCATGGGAGGGGGGACCAGGATGGAAAGCTGGTTGTGTCTTGGGAACCAAAGTAACTTACTGAGCTGCTTCAGTGCTAAGGAGGACTCTCCTTAGGGCAGAGGACTGAGTCCCAGGATTGCCTCTTCCTCTTTCAGGCTTGGGGAAAATGGCACTGGGGAGTAGAGAAGTCGTCCAGCCATAGGAGCTGATGTCTCTGCCTCCACTTACATGTTTGACTTCATTTCTATTCAACAAGAAGAAAGGTGAAATTAAACAATCCAAAACCCACAGCACTGCTCAAAAACACCTCCATGGCCACACGGTGAGGAGATGCTGCTCTCTGAACATGCCTGAGTCAGAACATCCCCTTTCCACCAGAGGTTTGGTGCTTTGAAGTGTTCACTGTGCTGAGCTAACCAGCTGCTTCCCTGGGTTGGAGCTGTTCTGGAGGCTGCTGGCTGCTTCCCGGTGGCTTGCTCCACTGCCTTGAAGTGCCATGGGATGGGGGGGATTTGGCAGAACTGTTCCCAAGTCTGACTGGGTTCAGGCTGTAGGGTCAGATCTGGGACTTGAAGGAGCAGATGGCATTAAGGAGTTAAGCCTGGGAGTGGCTTTGGGAGACTTTCTGCTTTTTGAATAGTGCAATTTTCGTGTTTGGTCCTTGTGAACTTTCTGCCTTCTCAGGAGAAAATCAGGATTTGAGCTGAGGCCAGATCATTGCACTTGGGACCCAGAACAATTTGGGATCCCCCAAAAGATCACAGTGATGTCAAAGGGAGCTGAACCTCTGGAGAGCCAGGGATGGCACAGGAGTGGTGACCAAGGCTGTGAGCCCCATGTCAGGGGAGCAGGTGCCTGTCTGCAAGTGCCTGCCTGTCTCAAAACACAGGGAAAAGAATATCTTCCTGGACAGCCCAGGCTTTTTGCTGTGGAAATCCTGATGGTTTGGTATCACTCATAATTTCAGTGGCTTTGGCTTGAATTTTAGGAGAGATACCCATTTAGTGAGTTGTTGGATTAACACTGATTTCAGAATTTTATCCCTGCTTTTCCCAAAGGCTCTACACCCCATCTGGGGGCTCAGGAGGCTGTTGGATATGTGTGGGAGAGAATATCAATCTGGGACTACAGTGCTCCTTACTGCACATGTTGCTGGGCTGAGCTTGGGGCAGGAGGCTCTGGACACAGCTCTGAAAGGGTCCGTGCCCAGGGCCACTACCTTTCCTGTCTGCTCTCTCCAGGAGTGAGAGGTCTTGGTCCTTCCTATCCAGCAAAGTGCCTCCCTGGAGCAACAGTGAGGGTGAGCTGAGGGCCTGCTCCTCAGGGACCATAGGGAGTGCAGGGCAACTGAGGACAATTCAAAGCTGTATTTGCTCCTCTACCTTTGCTGCTCCCTCTGGGGCACTGTGACTCCCCCAAGGGCCTATATCTCCATGATGTTGGATTGGGATGGGCAGGAGTGGGTGAGAGAGGGACACTCAAGAGTCCTGGGCTAGCTGTGTGTGGGTGGTGCGATGCCGCTGAAGTTTGGGAAGTGCCTTTCTTTTCTGCAGGGCCAAAGTGACCTCACCCAGTGACCCCGAGTGCCTCATCTACCCACTGAGTTGCCTGTTTCGCAGGTGTGGCAGGTCCCTGGGCCATGTTGGGTCCCTGCAGCAAAGGGGTGTCATGTAAGTGTGCAGGGGAGAAGAGTGGATCTGCTCCATGTCCACACTGGGGGAGAGCCAGGGACCAGAGCTGCATCAGCTTGGTTGCTTTGGGAAGGGACTTTGTGCAAATGGCTCTGGTTTGCTTGGAGTGCCTTTGGGGTTTGTATTCCTGTCTTTGCTCTTTGAATTAAATTTTCCTTCTGGTCACTGAAAAAAAAAACCAAACAAACAAAAAAAACCAACCCCCAAAAAACCCCCCTTTGTCGTTGCTTTGTTGCTGTGTTTAACTTTTTGACGAAAATGCTCTGGCATCACCAGAGAGCTCTGGGGACACAGAGAGATGACACCCTGCCATTCAGAGAGCAAGTTAGATAGACACAGTGAACACAATTCAGTGAAAGCAGATGGCAACAAGGGAAAAAAGTGGTTTTGCTCGCAGAAAGTGAGCATGCAAAAAAAGGCAGAAGGGACTACCTCCTGCCTGTCATTGCAGCTGCAGGCTTTGGGGAAGGATGGGAATGGGTACACTTATCGGATAGTGATGCTGACCAGTGTGGGACAACCCTGGAAGGGTGTCCATCCATTAAATGCTGGGAAGATCATCTGTCTTTGCAGCTCTGGGCAGCGAGCTGCCATGAGCTAGGAGCAGGTTTGCTTTTGGCAGCTGCCTTTAGGGATGAGTGACAATCCAGGGAGACACACATGGGACCTAAAATGAGAAGGTGGTCCTGGATGGAGAGGGCATGGTCTTCAACCTCAAGCATGGGAGTGTCCTGCTGGAACAGCTCCCATGTCACCTTTTCTCTCTACCTCCCCAATATGCCATCCAATACCAAGGGCAAGAAGGGAACTTCCTCTGCCCTGCTCTCCTTTACACCCTACCTGTGAACCTGGAGCAACTGTAGAAGAGGGATTGCTCAAGTGGTCTGAGATGATGGATAACCCTGTTAATGGTCCCATGCCTCAGAGCAGGGTCTCTGCTACGCCATTAATAACTGGGTTCATGAGGAATTATACCTTGCATTTCATCCTCAGCAACAGAAACAGCTGTGCCCTGCTGCAGTCCAGCTGGGTGCTGTGGCCAATGCCAGCCCCTTTGGTGGCTCTGGCAGCCCAAGGCTTGTGCCTGGCTGGGTGGCCCGTGCATGTATGTGTGTCCCTGAGTCTGAAGCTGGCACTGATCCCTTTGCGGTGTTGTCCTGCTCCCACTAGATGTCAGGAAGAGGCTGAGTGCAGGCAAGGAGGAAGGCACAGCCGAGGCGATGTGCAGCATCCAAGAGCCTTGGCCATGCTTTTCTCACCCCTAGCCCCAGAAGCAGCCCTGGACCCAGCTTGTCTGCCCTGAACTATCCATCAGCACAGAAGTCAAGGTGGGAACCAGTGCAGTGCCTCACTTGAGGCCACATCCTCCTTCCCAGGTGCACAGGTCTGTCCTGGGAGATCCTTCCTCCACTCTGGCTGGCAAGGTCTTGTTCTCTTGATACTGGAGCAGGGGACTGGTGCATTTGGGGGTGTGTCCTCCTCCCTTCTCTGGCCACACTGCTGGTCATGGCCTCAGCTCAAACTTGGCACAAGAGGCAACTTCTTGTCCCAGCACACAACTGGGACATAATGGTGTCCCACAACCCCTTGCAAAAGCACACCTGGCATCTCACAGCCTCATTGGGACGACAGGTTGTGTCACTGAGCAGTTGGGATCTGGAGGGGGGCAGCTGGGAGGGACCTGACTGTAACCACACTGCCACTCTCCCAGCCTTGCCTTAAATGTCTACCTGGGTGAGGGAACCCCAGCATCTCCACCATCAGGTCGGACTGTGAGGTGAATGTTGGGCTCATTACTGGCTCCCACCAAACCATGCCCTCCTGAGATGCTCCACTCTTCAAGGTCCATTTTGGGCAGCTTTTGGGCACAGCCTGCTACAGCCTCACTGTCTGCGGGGACACAGAGGACCCAGGGCAGCCAGGAGCAGCTCCTTCCCCAGCTGCAAGGGCTCCTGCTTCACCTTGTCCTCTGTCATAAGCCTGTGGAGAGGCTGGATCTGGTCCTGCCTGGTATGGCTGGGGCTGTTTGGGGCACTTCCAGCCTCTCTGACCCAGGCTCTGTGGAAGCATACATGGCACATTCATCCCCAAATCAGCAGCCAGTGTCATTGGGTGATGAGTCTGTTTCTGCATAGGCTCCTTGGTGCCACTCAGGGCCCAAGTGGAGGTGAGCCACCAGACCTGCAGTACTGGAGCTCCTGGCCGTGTGCACCATTGTGCTTCACTTTGTGCTGCTTGAATTTGTTTCCTCCCTATATTTTTCCATCTCTGTGTGCACTCCTACCCTGTGCATCCCAAAAATAACTAGTACTGACTTCTGGCCTTTATGTAACAGGCCTCACCAGACCTTTTCAAACGGGTGTCCATAGACACCTCTGGATTTTACAGGCAGGAACGGGGAGGGGTGGGAAGAGGCAATGTGTTGCCCAGAGTCACCCGACAAGATCTTTGGTCAAGGGGCCACTCACCAAATAGGATCCTCTTCCATTGCATCCAGCCTCCACCTCTGGATGCTGGGCTGTATTCTGCACCTGGATTTTAGATCCCTGGAGAGGTGTAAACCAGAACTAGCAATGGCCTGCATCACCATCCCAAACTACATCCTCCAGCTCCTCTGACCTTCTCTCCAACAGCACCATTTCCTCCCATCCCATTCAGCACTTTCAACTTGAGACATCAGTGACAACTTCCCTCACCTAATAGTCTGGGCAAGCAATTAGCTAAAGAGGCAAGTAATTAATACAGCAGGTGTCAGGCTGTGCCTTGTCTTTCTTTAACAAATGGTGCATTTCCAAACTAATTAGACCAGCTGGTACTTGAGATAGTGGAAAATCAACATGAGATTGTTCGAGCTAAGATCTCTAGCAAGGCCGTGCTTGTGCTGGAAGAAGAGCCCAGTACATGCTAAGGTTAATGAACGTGGGAATAAAAGGGAGGAAACCAGCACCTCATTTTTTTTCCATTCTTTAGCAAAACTAGCTAGTGCAGTGAAAGATGGATCATATTGTTTCTGCTTTAAAAAACAAACAAACAAACAAACAAACAAAGCCAACAATGAAGACAGATGTGCCATTTCTTTCAAGAAATCTCACCCATGTGATGTATTGAAAGACAGAAGATGGCAAGCGATGAAAAAAAGCAACTCAAAGCTGCTGTTGGAACAGTTGAAGTGGGACCTGCCCATCCCCCTGAAGAAACAGCCCCATCACTTCCTCCAGCCAGGCTGTGTCTGATGTGAAATCAGTGTCTCTGCTGAATGGAGCTGAGCAGGGTGATTGCAGACATGTTCTGAAGATGACTTGGAGCAGGACCTCAAGTCACAGCTGGACAAATGCTTTGCATCATCAGGTGAAGCTCTGTCAGAATGACCACAGATAGTTCACACCTTTAGTAAGGAGATTCACTGGGACAGGCTTTTCCTAAAAGCTATATAAAACCTGTTTGGGCCCATTTCACCAGTGATGCCATGAACCTGCAGCTGAGGAGCCCTGGGTTTGGGCCAGCATCATGGGGCTGCCTCCCAGCCCTCCCACACAGCCCACTCAAGGTCCCCTTTCACTCCCTGTAAGAGGAATTAACACACACACACACACCCCTCCCCCCCAGGGTGTTACTATCCCAGTCCCACAGCTGTGGCACACCTAAAACTGAGCAGGGATGGGAGGGGTTACATCACTCCATCCAGACTCTGTCATGGCAGGGGGCAGGTGGGACCATGTCCCTGGATAGCACACTATTGCAGAGAGCCATCACTCCTGCTAATGGTTCTCTTGGCTGTCAGTCTTAATGAACACCAATTAGCTTCACTCCAGATGGGTAGGATTGCAAGAGGGAGGTGTTTGCTGCAGATAATGGGAGGGATGGATGGGCACTACCCACCTGGTGACATCTCCATCAGCATGGGACACCACCACTGAACCAAAGCAAACCTCATCAGAGCAAACCTTCACCAATGCTCCATTGGAGCATGTGGAGAGAGGGAGGTTATATAGGGTGCTATACATATATATATACACATATATTTATATACTAGCCCCTTGTCTGATTCTCTGCCCACAGCCATGTCCATCCTGAGTGCTTGTTGGTGATTTGGGCTCTCCCTGCCCCGTGCACTCCCTGTTGGTTCCTGATTTCACAAAATCACCACAGCTGATTAAACACTGAATAAATGGGAAACTTCTTAGAAGTGTGGAACTTATATAAATACAGCATTATTTTTTAAAATGTGACTTTTAGCAAGGACAGCTCTCTTTTCTGTGCTGTGTTTACCTTAATTGTTTCCCTCCATTAATTACAGTCTGAGATGGAGACTTGTGCAAATTGAAATAAATTAATTGAATTTGTTTAGAGTTTTGTGTGGCTGGCTTATGGGGATTGCAATTAAGCCAGTATATTTGGGGTATTAAATTACATTGCTTAGATCTGTTCTTCCCTTTTCAAGCACCAGGGATGTGAAAAGGCAGAAGTCAGTGACAATTAGAAGGTAAACAGACAGCGCAAGAAATGGGTGGTTTAGCTCCTCTGTCTTGAGAAATTCACTCCTTGCAAGTCTTAAGGCTCATCCATTAATAAATGCAGCTTGGGTCTCTGCAATGAAAGATAAAGGGGATATGTTGGAGTGGAGATCAGGGTACAGCTCTGCCCTGGCAGTGGAAACGGTGATGTGGGTGGGAGTTTAGTCTGATTCTTCAGGAAAATTAGGCTATGTGACTCAGCAGCCTTGCGTGCAGCATTCTTGATCGTTCCCATTAGCAGCTGCCCAGTACCACCCACATTTGACACAGGGGAAAAGGCTTCTAGATTTATTGAGGTCCTGACAAAGTCTGGGAAAACAGGCAATGGAGTAACAAAGTGAATGACTAGAGAATTAAATTGATCTGCCAGTGTGGGGGGAGGGGATGCTCAACCCTTATTAGACACTGGAGAATCCACAACACAGTCTTTTTCCAGATAGATATTTAAGTAAGTGGAAACCTGGCTTCACTGGTGCCATCCCTGAACCAACCTGCTCTAGTCTTGTCGCATACCAGCCAGAGGATTTGGCTACATGGGAGTTTTCTCTGAGACCCTCTAGCCCCATGGAGAAGCACAGTGAAACTTCAGGAGGGATTTCAGCCCAAAGTAAGGAGAAAAACACAGGTTCCTCCCTATTTTGGGAAGAGAAAAAAAGAAAGCAAATATCCAAATTTCAGTTTGTGGAGCTGCACTGTCCACCCAAGGTGACTCCTCAAGGATGATGCTTTCAGCACTGGCTCAGGTAATGAGGCTGGGCAGGAGGTGAGGAGAGTGCACCAGAGCTGCAGGGGTACACAGAGACCCAGAGAACCTCCTGTTCAGAGATGGGACTGGATATAAAGCACTTGATTCCACCTCTCCTGTCTCGTGGCTTACTTTCAAATCTACAGAGGGTTCAAAACTCACCTCTTGTCATTTCTCTGCAGATCCCTTTCTCTTCCCTATTACGCTGAGCCATTCTCTGTCCAGCAGCCTAGTTGCTGTCTCTTTGTTTATGTTCCTAGTAGAAAAACTCCGTCCCTCAAGCCCCAGCATGAGTAGATTCCCATGTGGAGCCCCTGTTGCCACTGCTGTGCAGAACAGCCCTACACCATCCTCACCTCTGGCACTGCTGGGAGGACAGAAGGGTGGCAGCCTCCTCCCTGGTCATAAATACAGGGTGGGCAGGGATGCCAGGGACAAGCAGTATCTGGTAGATGCGGTCTTCACAAGTGAACCTTTTCACCTGGCCATTGCCTGTGCCCGGATGATATATGGAGTGGCTGGGCTGCAATAGGATTTCTACCCAGAATATTGGCTGGATGATAAAGGAGTCTGTCTGTGGTGATAATTGCACCATAAATAGCACTGGGTTCGGCAGTGACGAGTGAGGCATTAGAAAACCTCACCCTCTGGATTCCTCCCACTTCCTTCCATCTTCCTGACTGCTAACAAGCTGGAAGAATAGCTCATCGGTTTTTACCAGCCACAAGAGGTTTATTGCTCTCAGATGCAGCTGGGCACCCTCCTCCCCATAAATCTTATTAGTGAATAGGGAGAAAGAGGGAAAAAAAACCCAAACAGCTAAGTTGGATGATTACTGAAAAACAGCAGGTAGGGCAGCATTGTGGCATGGCTGTCCTTCTTCATTCTCTCTGGCACGAGGACAGCGCTGTCCCACTGCCTCCTCCAGACTTCCCCTGGATCTTCTGGGTGCTCTCAGGCATTTGGTATAACCACTTGCTTTAATCCACTGATGGAAACTGAAAACCTGACATCTAGCCCCAAACACTGAAAAATGAGGAGCTCAAACTGGGGAGTGCAGTAAAAATCAAGACTGGAAGGAAATGTAATGAATATGAATAGATTGGAAGCCCTCTCTGGTGCCTTACCTTTTAAGCCTGCAGAAAGCACGTGAACCGTTGTGTTTTTTCTTCCAGGAAAAAAGCTGGGAAATGGATCTGACTCCAATAGCATATTAACCTGCTCTTGAACTCTGAAGGATATTGTAAAAACAAGGGGTTTTAACCTTAAACCCCCTTACTTTAGAGTTTCTCACGTCAAACTCAAGTCCACCCGAGCTCTAACCTCTGGGCAGATATGGTGCACAGCCAACCACCAGGTACTTTGTGGAATGTGGTGTATATAGAAAAAGCAGTTAGGACTTAATGAAAGCAGTGGGTCAGTGAATTGTTGCTGTGGATTTTCTTATATGCAGTGTTTTGCTGCAAATAGCTTTAAAAGGTGGACCATGTGGCACAAATCCTCTTTACAGCCCCAGAGATCTTACAAGATCCTGGTCAAAAATTAAATGTTGAGGAGTTAGGCATGACATACCCACATCTTGGGAAAAACCCATACTTGGTTGGTAGGTCTCAGCTCAGACCAAGTAGTTATAACATCCCATGGTGGACAGCCCCAAGGACTGGGAAATGTCCCGCTGTTGAAAGACTCACTCTAACATGCTCCCAATGGGTTGGAAAACTAGTTTATATTAAAAGAGATGGGATTTGTCCTGTCCCCCTTCGTGTCTACCTCTGGGAAATGGCTTAAGCTGTCCTCAGCCCTCTGGCCAGGCTTTGTCTCAAAGTCACAGCCCCTTTGCTAGTGCCCTGGGCTGCACATTCTACAGTGTGGAAATGCAGTGGATGGTGCAGCTGAAGCACATTCCTGCAGCAAGGGATGCAGGTGGTGTCAGTGGGCTGATATGTAAACACCCGGCTTTAGCTGCTATGTGCTGTCAGAGCTTTTTAGCAGCAGGATGAAAATCGATGCTGGCAGAGCATCCTCTGCTGCCAGTCGCCTCCAGTGCTACAGGGCACAGCACTGTTGCTCGCAGGCTGTCTTGGAGCAGAGACCCATAGGCATCCTTCAGGGGTTAGGTACTGGGCTGTCTCCATGACCACTCCTGACATCACTCAGACAGACTGACATCACAGCTGTTTTTCTAGGAAGATGATTAATTTTTTTTTAGAATTTTGAATGGCCCAGAAGTGAAGAGGGAAAATGATTCTCCTGCCTGGACACTTTATAAAGCTTCCACAAATAACTGCAGCTGGAAGAAGGCAAGTTTTATTCTGAGATGGGGAACAAGATGCTTAAAAAGCAATTTGAAAAAACATTGAGTAGAGCTGGGGGGAAATCCATCCCCAGTGCCCATGCTGCAGCAGGACCCTTCACCATGGATGGATGGGCAGTGCTGGGGCTCATTCTGGCACACAAGAAGATCAGCTCTCTCCTTTCTGCATGCAGTGCAATGAAAGCTGTTAAGCAGGCAGGAGCTTTTCAGCTCCTCTACAAATCCATAAGCTCCTCCAAACCTTCCTCTTCTGCACATGCAACAAATCTAAATATAAAGCATGAATTTTTTTCCCTTTTTTTTTTTTTTTTTTAAACCATTCTGGTGTGTTTGAAGCAAAACTATTTACCCCATTTTAAGCTTTGGATTTGCAAGTTTAAAGCTTTCACAGTTCCAGGTGCACCCAAAAAGATAAGGGAGCTAGGAGGTGCACTGCTGTACTTTAAGAAAATAAGTAAATAAAGCCAAGATTAATTCAAAACTACTTCTTAATACTCAGTATTTCTCCATTATCTACTGCTATTATTGTATTGACCTTGCCTAAGCTGACATGGGACAGCACAAAACCCTTAAAACAACAGCAGCAATAACCGCTTTTTGACTCTATTTTCCTCTTGGTTATTCTTTTTTCTCTCCATATCTCTGATATTTGTTGACCGAAGTGAGGGCAGTGATTTTGCAGCCTCATAAGTGGGAGGTGCCCATTTATGAGCACCACAGCAGAGTGGGGAGAGCAGGAGGGAGGCAGTTTGGGGAGGTGCAACAACCATCTGAAAACACCAAGGACCCCAAAAGCTTGGAACAGGGAGGAGATGACTGGGCAGAATGTTCCCCAGCACCAGCTTTCCTCCTCTGCTGATACCAAAATTGGTGGCACTGCCAGCATGGCATGGGGTGTGCCAAAGCACCAGATTCCCTTGGGAGGCTGCCACTGGGAATCCTGGCAGGAGATGCAAAGCTTGACTTCATAAACCAGTTGCCATTATATACTTGGCTGGACACAGCGGGAGGAAAAGAACGAACCCAGGCTTTAAAAATATAACGAGACTGAAGAAACAGCCTGGGAGTTGAGGGATCTGTGCTTTGCATGACTCAATGGAATGAGGTGAGTCAGGGCTTTGGGAGAGGGAGGCTGGGGCCGAGATGAGATTAATCAAGTAGCAAGAGCTGGCCAGACGTAGTTATTCTTGGCTATTCTATTAGGATGGAGATTACAGTTCATGGTTCTTCAAAACAAGCTTTGAGGCAATAAGCCAGACTGTAATGACAGGTCCCCTGCTTACTCAGCAGCTCTGCTTCATTCAGCACATCTGACACAGATGGATTTATATGAAGATGGATGCCCTGGGTTTGGAGAAGCAGGATGCCCTAGTAAGAGCCACACTGGCCCCCACTCAGTGAAAAACTTCCTCCTTCAAGCTCTGTGCCCTGCTTCTGCCAGCTTTTTCCCTGGCTCTGCTTGTGACAGATGAACAGGCAGCTCTTCCTCCTCCTGCCTGCTTGAGGCTGGATGAAGAAGACCTGTCCACAAAAGGGTGATGAGGTGGGGAGCTGGCACACAGCACTGTGCCACCAGCATTCTGGATCACTGGCAAGGACACAAGGCTGGTGCACCCACAGGCCTACTCTTGGGTGGGAACAGCAAATACAAACAATTCTTGGAGAAAAAAATTAAATAAAACCAGGTGCATGAGATATTTCTGCAGCTGCAACAAATTAAATCCATGTTTTGGAGCTGAAATGAGCTGACAAGTATTTGTCTCTGGGAGGTAAAGCTTTATGGAAATGGTAGCACGATTTTAGTCCAGGTCAGGAAAACCATGCATTCGTAAATTTACTTGGTTTTTTTGCTTTTATTTTTGAAAATCATTCACTGCATTTTATTTTGTCAACTTTTTCTCTTGAAAGCTCCATACAATCCAAAGCACTGGCTGCTGCTGAGCTCTGGCTCTCAGTCAAATCCTCTTGCCTTCAGGGAGATGGAAACTAATCAATGAAGAACATTAAACAATATGAAAGCTGCAATGATTTAACATTTCCCACAAAGGTCAGAGTCCTCTGGCAGCTCCACGGTAACACTGAGCTGAAGGTGGCACAGGGAGATGACATGTTTCAGAGAGAAGATCTCATTCTTCTGCTTTCTGCAGGAAATGTTTTATTGTGTGATGGAAAAGATCTTGCTGCTGAGCAGGTTCAGGCTGGCCAGACTTCTGAGCTTGTGCTAGACCGAGCTTAAGTTTTTCCCAGTGTTCACGAGGAGTCTGAGCTGTCTCAGCCCTGTGTTTACAGGTGTAGGTTTGCAGGAGCAGGGGGTCCTCCTGCATCACATTCCTTCTTTAGTGCCTTCACCCAGCCTGCAAGTCTCCAGAGTTTTGTTGGGAATGGGGTAATGCATTTGGGTCACCCCAGGGATGCTCAGCAGAGCTTACCACTGAGATTTTTGGGATCCTTCAATTGACTGAGTATAACTGTTACCTACAGCTGCTTGAGGCTGGGGGTTTCATTGCATCCCTGTCAGTTTTTAACCCAGATTCAGCTATGGGTTCAGGTCTTGATTTGGCACCTTTCCTCCCTTTCGAAAGATCAGCAGTGTTGGGATACAAGGAGGGCTCATGTGACTCAATGTTGAAGGGAGGGTGCAAGACACAGCCCAGTATGTGAGAGTAGGTGTACCTACTGACCACAGAAAAGTAATAAAAATATAAAAACTAAAGCATACTACTCACATCTCCATTGTTTTTCTCTGTACAGGTCCTTCTATTTCTGTGGCAGCAAAGAGAATTTTAAATAATCCCCAGGTGGAGATTAAGTTTCTGGTTCGGTGTTTAGTTTTCTGAGCAATCTTAATGAGTCACTTCTCACTGAGTCCAGGACTTCTGCCTCTGTATAGAAAGATGATGACACTTAAACTTTTATTTCTACACCTATTAATAAGAAGTAGCAGATAATGTTTAAGCACCAGTGTCAGCTGAGAGACTTCCCTAAATGAGACCAGTAAACAATTAATTCTTGTTTCTGTTCTAATAGCAAACCTGGTTAAAAATCTAACTTTTCTTTTGAGCATCACTGGCAGGGATGAAAAGATACAGACACAGTAGTTCAATCTAGACAGACTGCTCAAGACTTTTTTGTATTTAAGTTTGAACAAGTTCATAAAGAACCACAACAATTAGCATCAGCAAGGGAAAGAGAGGAGCAGAAAGGATTTTGCATGATGCCAAGCTGCAGCAAGGCAGAGCCCACTGGATGGAAACCCAAGGAACCAGGACATTTTTGAGATTGCTGTGAGACATTACATTTTGCATTCCAATGATTTTTCTCAAGTGCATAGTTAACTGACAGTAGTTGGTCCCCATCAAATTTATTGACAAGCAATTTATTGTTAAAAAGAATGAAAATCAGCAGGTACTAATTCTATCACAATGCCCTTCCTTTCCCATCCCAAATCCTCCCATTTTCTTCATTTGCTCCTCTTAATAAAATTTTGTATATTGCTACTGCACCTGGTTGCACATCACAGTTATGAAATTAATGTGCAAAGTCAAATGTAAACAGGATTTAAAAAAAATAGCAATTATAAAACACTTGAAAGCATTCTCCCTCCCCCACTTTGTCTGCAGACTCTTCATCCTGCCTGTGTTGCACATCCATTTATTGCAGCCAAAAATGAGCATTAATTTCTATGATAAACATGGCAGGAGAAAATGGCAAATGTTTGCCTTTATTCAAGGGGAATGGGAGAATGAGTGAAAGCAGACTTATTAAACTAAATAAAAACATGTCAGGTGAAGTTTTCTCTTCTTAGAATCAAGGACAAAAATTTCTTTAAAATTCTATGACTACAGAAAGACAAAACCCCACACGTGTTTTTACCTGAATAAAATTTGGCTGTCAACCTGCACTCCTTGGTGATGTGCTTCTGTGCTGTTGTATTCTGGATTTTTTTTTTATTCTGAGGCCTTTCAGGGTCAGCAGAGATGTTTAATTATCCATCACATTTGGACCAATATCACTTTTGGTAGCTGAAAGCATCGGGAACATCATTAACTTGGGTTCAGAGTTTAAAGTATATGTTAAGTCAGCATCTGGGGATAAAGCCAGAGTTTCCGTGGAGTAGTCAGATCCTCCTTAGTGCAGCTAAAGAATGATTACTGAAATATTGTGCATTGGTGGCAACATCTGTCATCAGACCATCACAGCTTGTGAGGGTAACTCAAGTTGTTTGACCCACTGACCTCCCTGGGGGAATGGTTGTTTCCGAACATGACTCACTCTCTTCTTCAGTTACACAGTGAGGAATATCTTTCTGTCAGGAGAAGAGAGAGATTTAGAAACATCACAATTAGGTAGAATGGGGGGGGGGGGCATTAAGGAAAATCTGGAGCTACCTTTGGGCTGCACAATTAACAGGGATGCTGCTCAGTGGATGAAGAAATTTCACCTTCAAAGCAGGTTGTAGCAGAAGGGGGATTCACCATAGGTGCTTGCACCAGCCAAAGCACCCTGAAGAGCCTGCCCAGCACTCCTGCTGCACATGAAGCGCTGGCATTTTGGATTCTGGGGAGCTGCATTTCAAAGCTTTCTAAGAGAAGCACTTATTGCTTCAGGCTTGCTTTTGGAATACCAGTAAGTGACAACAAGTCAAAGTTTTGGCTGGCAGGAGGAACAGTTTTGCTTAAAGGTACCTGGTGGCTGCTGCCAGCCCAGCACTGCAGAAAGCAGATGCAGCATTCCCAAGGAGTGCTCAGGTTGCAGCTCCCACCTGGCCACCACCTCCCTCGCCTTAGCACATGGTCACTGGCCACCACAGCAGAGTCACTGCTGGTTTGCAGGAAAGTACGAGCTGGCTTAGCCTGGCCAGCAGCTGCTGAAAGGCACAGCATAGCCACAGTGCCATTTCATTTTCTAATTTGTCTGAAATCTCAGCAGTCTGGCACCTTTTAATTTGCTATTTGTTGCCGTGCTCCTGGAAGTCCAGCTGATCACTCTGTTGGTGCCAGCAGATCAATCTCACAGCAACAGACTTTTTTCTTCCTGTCTTGAACATCTGCACTTACCTGCTGAGCTGAGCAAGATTGCTCTCACTTGGGTGTGCTGCTCTCACGTGCTGCCAGACACACCCTCAGCCCAGGGCAGGGCTGGAAGAGAGATGAGCCTGGCCCAACAACTGGGGTTTTCTGCGTGTGGTGGTACTAGCGAGAGAAGGCAAGGGAGGAGCACACAGAAAAAGAAGTCCATAGAGCTATTTTCAGTGTCATTAATTTTATAGTTCTATTAAGTGGAGTTTGGCTGGCCAAGATGTGGTGGGAGAAGACCACAGCATGGACTTGCACAGAGCAGCCAAGGAAGGCCACACTGCAGCCCAGCACTGCAGAGAACTCTCACCCCAGGAGAACTTTTGGGACCTCCAAATTTAAAGACATGGAAAATCCATCTACTTGGGGGCATTTGCATCTTGCACATCTTGTGAAAGGAACTTACCTGCTGTATTCCAGCTCCACCATTGTCTGGCAGGACACTGCAAACACATTGTCCTTCTCCTTTCCACTGCTCAAGCTTCCTACTGGGCTGCTGGAGCACCTGTCTCATCTCACTCTGTCCTCCAGGAGCAGGGACTCCTCCAGCTGTAAGCATTTGTGATGTTTGTCAGCAACTCTGTAGGACACAGAATCAATTTTGCATGTAAGGTGTCATCTGGCCTTCATGGAACCTTCCTTCAAGGGGCCCATGCCCCTGCCACAAAGGGGTTCAAATGCTGTATGGAGTGGTGTGCGGTGGGCAGGGAACAGTCCCTGCTCACCCCCTTCCTTTTCTCAAGGTCCACGCTGTCTTCAAAGCATATTACTAATCTAGTAAAGCTTTGCTTTTTTTTATCTTAAGAAGCGTTAGGGAGGAAATATCCTGGAAACCCAAGAAATAGTTCTTATAAAGGAAGAATAGTTAATTTAGTTCTTAAAAAAAACCAAAACACACACACACAAAAAAACAAAAACCAACCAACCAAACAAAAAACCCAAGCAAGCAAGCAAACAAACAAACAAACAAACAACAAAAAAACCCTCAAAAACTAAAAACAAAAAAAAACCAACCAAAAAAACCCCATCATTATTTTCTCAACACCAGAATTTTCTGAAAGCAGTCCAAGTTCTGTTTTGTGAGCACCATGGAACAAAATAATTGTGCAATTAGTAATGCATCTCACACTTCGTGAAATGATTTTTTTACTTTCAACAAGTACAAAATGTAACATCTTGCTTTTCTGCGTCAGGAAAGCACTGACCATTTCTCCTTCCCCCTCCTCCCTATTTTAAGGGCATTGCAGTATGTAACTAATAAATGTAATGATAAATATCCTCCACAAAGAAGGAAGAGAGAAGTGAATGGCACAGGCACAATGTGGATGGCTTGGGATTGCCAGACTGCCAGTAGCTTCCAAATATTAATTATAGCTTTCTGAGGAGGACCGGTGTCCTCTCCAGCCCTTTCCAATGCTCTGCTCCCAGGCACTAGAAAAGTGGGGCCATTTGCCCAGGGCTGACCAGTAGATCCGTGGCCAAGTCAGGATAGAAGCACAGCTGCTGCCAGTACAGGGCTTGTGCATGAAGCCACGAGCTCCAGATTACACAAGAATGTTGCTGTTAATTCAGCAACCAGAGCAATGTAGCATCAGTGTCCCACACTCAGCGCTCACAAGTGACCAGCCCATGCTGATTAACAAATGTCCCCTCAGTATTGGTCTGGCCCACGGGAAAGGCTCTGCCATAACTTGCCTGTCTTGTATTTGGTGAGACAAACAAAACTGTTGCCTGGGCAATAGCATCCTCCTGCCTTGCTGGGTACTGCTGGATAAACAGCTTTCACCTTCACCTCAGTCTGTGGCACACTGAGCCTGTGCTGTGATGGGAAGCACTATCAAACCTTTTTGCATTTCAAAAATTATTCTTCCCAGTGATCTGTCTCTCCCTCCCTGCTGCTCAGCTGTGGTGGGCTGGGATAGGGAGGGGTACATCTAGGGACATAACTGCATAGAGCAATTGTACATGTGGGAAACCTGGCAGAACTCTGCCCTTACAGAAGCACCCTGCCACTGCTGCCCAAACCCTACAGAGCGATGAGGTTTTAGCATGGACTGAAGCAGTGGGGGGACCAGAGGCACTGCAAACACTGGTGGGCAGAAGAACAGGACAAGGCAAGAGCTGAGCATGTGTGGGGATGTGCTGCACTACCATGGAGAGCTGTAAGGTCCCCACACGGAGTCCATGCCAAGGGATTTACTCCCAGCTGTGATGCAGGGGAAGGATATCCAAATATGGGGCCTATTTGGCTCAGCCCTTGGTCACCCCTGGTACAACCTCAGACATGTATCATTGACCTTTAGCTGTAAATCAGGACTGTGAAAGTGAGTTTACTTAATTATACATATTTAAAATTGCTTTGTAAACCACACCATACCTGGCTCAGCTGTGAGAAGGGCAGTGGGAATTTCATTCTGGAGCTGCATCTCTGTCTTGTAAATTCCTGGGGCATCTCTGAAGTCATCCCTCATCCCTATCCCGTGCCTGGCAGCTCGACTGGCTGTTCCTATGGCACACCAGCAGTGTTTCAGAAGCACGGCAGTGAAGGCAGCCTGGCAGGGATGTAAGTTAGGACTTTTTGGTGCATGCTAACGAGATGGTGCCTGGCAGAAAATGAAGCTAGCAGGGGTGGGCAAGCAGGAACTGAGAGCAGCTTATCGCTTCTCCACAGAAAGGGACTCTCACAGAGATGGTGGCTGCTAAGTAAATAAAGCAAACATCAAACACCTCAACTTCCCACAGTCCCTGGCCTGTGTGCCTGCCCAGGGGTCCTAGCTGCATTTCTTCCCCAGCAGCCGTTTAGCAGAGTGGCTGTCTTGGAAATTAAACGCTACTGTAGTCACAGAACTAGTGTTCTAGGAGCTGGAGCAGAGACTTTTGTGTGATAAAAAAGCCTACAGTCTATTTTTCTCTGATAAGGAAAGTCTTGTGCTAAGAAAGAGCTGGAGGACAAGACCTGAGGTGCTTGGACTGCTCACCTGGGTCTGAAGCCAAAGGCAATGACAGTGTAGGACGTGGTGCAACCGGTAATGAGCATCCCTGTGGACTGACAAGTAACTGTTGAAATCACACAGACAGAACAAAAGCTTTCCCTTAATTGGTCTTTTGTAGTATAGAAAGGGCCTAGAAAACAGTGACAGACACCAAGCAGGCAGAGATCCTTTTGGCTTGGTCCTGCTTGGGTGAGCTGCTGCTGCAGGACAGTATTTGCTGGGGAGCACTGGGAATGGGGTTCACAAATGGCGTGTGAGGGCTGGTGTTAGATGGAGAAGGGAGAGTACATTGTGCTGCCCTATGTGGGCTCCTCTCCCAGGCTCTATCCCCAGTGCAGAGCTGATGGTTAGGACAGCATTGTCTCGTCCCACTCAGTGGACGACGAGGGAGGTGAATTGAATCTTTGTGTTCCCCTGAAAAAGGCTGTCCCTGCACGGCGGGACGGCCGGGGTGGCAGTCACAGCAATGACTCCGAGGAACAATAACAGAACAATTGATCAGTTCTCCCTAATGGAACAGTCCAGATAAAAGTGTTAATTTTTGTAGGTGATTATTTTATGGCGTGACTAAATTTTAGGAAGAGAAAGAAAGAGTTATTAGAAAAGAGAAGATAGATGGAGTGAGAGAGTGAATAAGAGAGAGAGAGAAAGAGAAATTATTATCACCACCTGTTGGTCCAGCGATGTCTCACTGGATCAATCCAAGTCTTCAGTTCTGCGGTGGTGGGTGCACCCTGATCAATATTTTTCTGTCCCTTTATACCCTTGAGATATCTGTGTGGCATTCCCAGTTTCCACAGGAAGTGGTGTTGATTTTAATGAGCTCCATAAGCTAGAAGTAGTGTGATGCCTGCCATCCATCTCCCCCCATGGCACAGTCAGCAGGAGCACTTAACTAAAGAAAAGACACTCTCACCTACACAGAACTTATCTCTTCCTTTTGTTAATGCATATCTGCAAGGAACCAAGGGGGAGGGGGCACAGAGACATTGGGATCAATCAACACCTCTTCCTTCCAGACAGGTCTTTCCAGACACAAGGTTTGAGGCACACGATAGCCGGGCTCTTACAAGCATCTATCTGGTTTGCACAAGATTTAGGTGAATCTGAGCTGCAGGGCAGCTGTGTTCTCCTCTCTTCTTATAAGGGCTCCAAGATCCCACTGGAGACAAGCTGTCCTCTCACCCCCTTCACAGACACACATGCACAGCACTTTGCTTCTATGAGCACATGGAGCAGGGCTGGTGTCAGCAAAAATAGCTTGTCCTAGTTGACCTTAGTGTTAACAAAGGCCAACAGAATAAAAAAAAAATCTTCCCTAAAGAACACAAGACACAAATATTGCTTGAATCTTAGGGATAAATCAAAATCCTAAACATGAGTGGACACTAGGTGGCAAGGCAAGAACTAGAGATCTGTCAGGAAACACCATGGGCAAGCCAGGTGAACTGCTATCTGCCTGTGTGCCCATCACACCAGGCACCATCCAGGGGACCTCTCCTTTTGACACTGAAGCACAGCCTACCCCAGTGAGATCAAGTGTCTAGGCAGGGAAACATATAACAGGAAAGACAGAGGTGGACAAAATGGTCACAGGAATTATATAAAGACAGGAGAAGTCTGGGTACTCCAAGAAGGCTGGATCAACAGCCCTCAATACAAAAGTCTTGTAGCATTTCTGTGCTCCATGGAGACAAACAGGCAGTAATGCTCTTCACATGGCTACCAAGCATTGCCCATGGAGGCTGATCAGCTTTCCCTCTTGGAGTGGAAGAGGCAATAATGTCCCGGTTACCTATCTAGGGCCTTCTTTAAGCTCTCTTTTTTTTTTTTTTTTTTTTTTTTTTAAATTGTTCTGCATCATTTTGGCTTCCTCAGCCTACCCAGAGCAAATTCCTCATGTCCTTCTATCTGCTACACCACCTATTTTCAGCTTACAACTCATCTCACCTGGTTCTCATGTTGGGCAAAAGAGAAGCTGCATCACATAGTCTCCTGCCTTGGTCTTGTTTTCTAGCAAACTTCTGTTGGCTCCACAGATTGTGTTTCAGGCCTGATGTGAAGTTTCACTGCAACCCAGTGAAACCAATAGTCCCTGGTTGGCTATTCCTTTTCTGGAAAGGCCACTTCCAGTGGTGTTATCACTTCAGACTCAGAGGATAAACCTTAGGATGCACCTGAGAATTTTCATGCTAATGAGTTCCAGTCCCTCATCAATTCCTCACTGCTTATGTGTCATCTGTCTGTCCACAAAATCAATGATTTCTCTTGTAAGATCTCCATTCACCATCTCTTGCCATCCTGGAGGGACCAAATAGTAAAGGAGTGAAATGAAAAGAAAAAAAGAAGATTTTAGCCCCAGATTAAGAGATATCGGAGTCTAAGACATAAACCCAATAGAGTTACTTTGTGACTTTCTGCTACTTTATGCACTTTCAAGATGAGCTGTAAGGGAATGGGAATGAAATTCTTCATCTGTTATACAAATGACCAGGAATACCAGGTGACTGAGTGACCAGAAAACCTGATGAAGGTTTCAGAAGCAGCTAAAAGGACCAAGATATATTGAGAGGTTCCTATCTGATTACAGGAAAGTTGAACACCTGATTAGTACACGTCTTTCCCATTGGTCAAGCTTCAGCAGTAATAAAATCCCATCTATAAGAAAAAACAAACCCTTTATCTAGGAAGACAATAGGAGTGGTTATCCCGCAAGTGATTGTTATGAGTAGGTAGTGAGGAGAATTAATTTATCCTGATGATAAATTTATTGCTATGATGCTTTCCTATAAGGTCTACAGAGGAGCAGCCAACCCAGTCTCCGTGCCCTTGCTTGATGTCCACCTGCTTGCTATTCTCCAGAACATTTTGCCTTTTGAGATAAGCAGCAACAACACAAATCATCACAGAACTGTACTTGGAGGGTAAATACTATTCTCTGAAGGTAAATATTATTCTCTGAGTGTTTCTGTGTAATGCTGTGTTGCTCAGCTGGACTCGCCTCCATCCCGCTTACCTCCCTATACCCTCCCCTCCAGAGCAAGATGGGCTTATCAATATCCTTCTAATTATGTTCATTCTCTCCTCAGTTTCTGGAAGAAGGTTGAAAAATAGAGGGTCATATTTTGGCTTTCAGTCTCTAAGTCTTGATGATCCCATTTCTTTCCTTCCCCTGCCTCCTGTCCTATCCCCACATGCCACCATCCTTTGAAGAGCCACACTTATTAAAGACAGAAGGGGATTTGCCACATGTCACTTTCAAAGGTCTGGGGGCAGGAAGCTTTAACTGGCAGCTTTTTCACACAGGGTGTTCAAATTTATTAAAGTCAGTTTCTCCAATTTTCCTTTGATGAGGTGACAACTGTGTGTATGAGATAACATTATGTTCAATTGGTGAGAAACTCACAGAGGGGGGTTAAGTAATCAGACTAAGAGGAAAAAAAAAAAAAAACCACAAACCCCAAACCTGTGCTAGATCTCAGGTCTTAATGACTTTGCAACTTAAAGGTAAGAAACTGGGGTACTTCTTCAAACAGTACCATGTGGCTGTTGATCTTTTTAAAGGGCTTTTCTCAGGAAATGGGGCAGGAGGTGGACTTCTGAGGTTCTTTGATTTTAAAGACACTTTTGATATTTCAGCCATTGTTTCTCCAGGAGCATGGCTACCCCTGTGAAAACAACCATTTGGGGTTCACCTGACATCTAATCTATGCATTCAGAACTGATCAATGCATATTCTGATCTTAATGCATTCATGAAATGCATTAAGTGCAACTGCTTATGCTCTATTCTACCCAGGTGTGAACTACTCATCCCGTGCTCCAAAAGTCCCTGCCAGCACTGAGATGTCAGAGGGAACAATGGGGTGAAACCCCAAATTTACTAGCCCTTGCATTACGAGCTTGTGACCCAGTGCACAACCAGCCTGTGACCGTGCATCACCAGCTGGAGGTGAGACCACACAAGTCCAGGTGAACAGAAAACCCATTCCAAATCAGGACACCCTGAAAGGATTGAAGCCATCGAGAAAAAAAAACAAAATAAAAAAACAAACAAACAAACAAACAAAACCCAAAACAAAACCAAAACCAAACACAAAAAAAACCCCACAAAACAACAACAAAACAAACAAAAACCAACACCACCACAACGACACAGTGAAAAAAGCCTGAACTTTTTCCCTTGGTCACCCTGGATGCTCTTCTATCTCGGTTTCATTTCCCCCTCCTCCTTTCACTCGGTGTTACCTTCACACTGGATTTGTTGCCCTACTTTTGTCCAGCCTTCTCCTAGAGATAAGATAAATGCTATTTTAAATTAACAAGGCTTGATTGCTGAAAGCAATAGGAGGCAGATCATTTAGAGACAGCAAATTAATTGAAACCTAAATGTACATAGTCAGTGGATTGCTGGGAGAGCAATTATCCCAATCGTTTGGCCCTTGCCACGCAAGACAGAGTCTGTGGCACCGCAGCTGGGCTGTGCTGAATGGTGCGAGCAGGACAAGCTCACATTGCTGTCATCTTTTCTGAAGTTCCTCTCTCAGCTGCTTTTATCCCACTTATCTTGCAAAAGAAAGTTCTCCATGGCTACAATTGTAAATTAGAGCCAGAGGATGTGTCCTGGGACTTTTGCATTGATAAGACCCAACGCTGGTTTCTAAACAAGTGGTCAGATGTGATGAGATCCTCCTCACTGCTCCTTTGGGAGGGCTTTTGCTGCCATGTGAAAAATGGGATCAGTGTAATATTCACCAGCCATCTTGATCTCCTGCCCCTTTGCAATGTTTATCAGGATAACTGTTTATGGACACACAGTGAGATCTGGGACCTTGGGGATTATTTTTTCCTTAAAATATGTTTACACATGACAAATAGCAGAGGGGAGGAGGGCAAAACAATCATCTAGTGAAAGAAATATCCCATCATGAGAAAGATCTTCCATGGCTTTTAAAGCCCAACTGCTCTTGGCCCTGCTGTTACCCAGCAGTTACTGATTGCCAAGGGAGCCACTGTGGCTTCTGGACCACCAGGTCCCTTGTGATCTAGGCTTGCCCCCTCTCATCACCCAGGGAAACGTGTGTTCCCATTCTTATAGTGTCAGAAAAAAAGCCCCTCAGGATGTTTTTCACCCTAAAATGGGTGGAAATGGGAAAACCTCAGAAATCATCCAGGCACTGACCTGAGCCATGGAGTAGCACACAGGTCTCAAAGTACTTCCAGGGTAACTTGCACTTTGGGCATCTCATCTCCTCATTTCCAGTGACGAAGACTGCTCAGGGCTTCATAACTATGGTGAGGGGTGCATTTTGGATGTGCTTCACCTGGACCCCAGGTAAATTGGGTCTGAGGAGTGAGGAGACACCAAACTCATTCCATGGGGTCATCTCTGGCCTCACTGCCATCATCCCACAGCTCTTCAGAAGCACCTGAATAAAAACCTGCTGCTCCACAATTTACATATCATGGCACTGTAGGAAACAACCCACTCTTTAAGATGCAATCCAACTAGAAGTGGTAAAAAGCAGTAATTATGAGCCAGTCTCTACTGGAGAGATGATAAACCCACCAAACAAAATCATGTTTTCCCTGCTGCACCTCACTGTCTCTGAGCCAACTGGCAGAAAAACACTGCTTTTATATTCCTGTACAAATTATGCTTTTAAGCCTTCCCTCCTTGCCTCCTTGCCAAGCGTAGGAGGAGCCCCACGTGTCAGCTCAGTAGTATTTCTGAGGCAGGCTGTTCTCAGCCCAGTGCCTCTCAAAGACAATAAACCTGGTGCTCGTATGAATTTTCTCTCACCTTCAGGAGATAGTGACAACAGGGGCCAGAGTGATGGCCCAGTTACATAGCTGGCATCTCCGAAGGGAGACAGCACATTCACAGGGAGCAGCTGAAGCTTATTAAATCAGAAAACTAACACCTACAGAAGCGTCACGGCACTTTCCACTTCCTCTCGGCTTGCTCTGTGCTGCACTCCCAGCCTTGTACACCACCTGGCTGGGAACGAGCTCCATCACAGCTCATTACAAGGTACTCGTTATGCACCAGCATCTGTCTTATCATCCTTCCCTTTCTCATTTTCTCCTGTCTACCAGCTCACTTGGCCCCTTCTCCATCTTGCTTTTCTGCTTGCTTAAAAGTCAGGACAAAAAACTTTTTGGAGACAATTTGGGGCTAGCTAGCCCAGGGAGAGGAGATCCCTCTTGCCCTTGGAAAGTCTGTGGCCCAGTAACCTCATAAGCAGGATTACAAACCCTTGGGACATTGCGGAGAAGGTATTTCACAGATAGAGGCTGTTTAGGTGACAGTGACAACCACACTGCTGGTAGGCAGGAACATACATGACTCTAGAAAGGATTTCATGTGCTACTGAATTCCCAGTTATTCCATTTTCAGGTCAGCTTTCTCAGTGGTGGCTAGCCGGGATCGCACATAACATTTTTGATATCACCAAAGGTTTCTCCCAGCTGGAACTCTCTTGCTGTCACCCTTCTTTTTTTTTTTTTTAAATGACTATAGCATGTTGTCCCATTGGTGACAAACATCCATGCAGCAATCTGCAGGTGTACCCAGATCTTCATTTGGTCCTTCCAGCAGTAGGTGGTCTTGCAGTCAGCCCCTCAATCATGATGTGGGGCACTGCCTTTCATCCTGTCTTTCTGTCTCCCAAATCTGACATACTTCCATCCTTCAAGTGAATTAACACTGGTTGCAAGATAAGTCCATCAGAGAAACTATATATACACCTTTCTTTCCACCCAGTTATGCTTTGCAGTACAACTCCTCTTCTCTTTAGGTGTCTCACTTTGACAACTCTTCTTTTATAGTCTTTGTTTTAGCTAATGCGCTCCCCCACAAAATCAAATGTTTTTATGAGGCTCATTTACATTAAACCTACCACATCTCCCTCACTTAGAGCCACAAACATCTTCGGGAGAAAAACAGACAAACAAAACAAATCACAGCAGTCTGTCACATTCTGTCTTCGGGGAGGCACACAGGGCTTTGCCTCTTGTTTGCAGGCTGCTTGCATGAGTTGGGTTCTTCCTCCCTGGTCTGCAGACAGACTATTTTTGCCCTTCCTGGCACATATCACTACCTGAAGCACTATAGTCACCCAAAGGTATTTCCTGGCCTGCAGAGTAGTTGGTTTCTCTCACTTGAGGGCATGCATTTCTGAGTTTTGTCTCTGCTCAGTGCATAGAAAATCTCCCTTGCCATGGCCTGATTCCCTTTAATGTTAATGTCATTCCTCCTCCTCCACAGCCCTACACCCCTCCCCCCCCACCTTGCACCAATCGCCTATGAAGCCCCAGGGACATTATTCAGCAATTTTCAGGATCTCTCTTGAACCCTTTTTATCTTCCTCGCATTATTCCTGCAGAGCAGTCTCCTGTCTCTGTAAGCAGCTAAAGAACTTCTTGCTATCGAAGGGATTAACCATTAGTCCCACAGACCACAATAAGGAAGCTCAGAGACCAGCTCAGCAGCCAGAAGGAGGAAGGCACTGACAGTTTCACCTCCTACCTGGGATATTAAAAGCAAGCAAGTGCCTTTTCTCCCATCTCCTCCATAGGTCCAAGAGAGTGCAGACATTTATTGCAGAAAGCCTTCCTGCATCACAGAAGCAAACTGCCTACCTCCACCTTTCCTAAATACCAGTCATCTCTCCTGCCCTAGACCAGCTCTCCCAGAAAAAGCTTTCCTGCCCTCCCAGCACACCTTTATTGCTCCTAGTAATCAACCTATTCCTCACAGTCTGGCCCAACTGTGTTGAGGGTGGGGTGAGGTTAACCCTTTCTCCACCAACCTCCAGACAGATGTTCACATCACACTGTGTAGCATACATTTGGTCATCTATGTGGCATCAGAGGACACTGGGAATACCAGGGGTGAAACCCTTGTGCTGGAAAGCTGTCCCTGTGCACCATAGAGAGAAGTAGTGCCACTGTCATGAAGTCCTAACTAATTATAGGACCTAGCACACTGGATTTAGAACATTTACCGCATAGCTACATATCTGGGCTTTGCTTCTCTTAAGTTTGAAAATATATTTCTGAATTAATGTTTCAGTCCCTTTGAGAAACACAACAGAAAGACAATAAGGCCAAAGTGGAGTTTCTCTTGCCTTACTTCATCAAATCACAGGCTATTCCCTTCCTCCCTGACATGGCACAAACTCGTGGCATCACAAAAGCCTTTTTAAAAGTATGAGGGTTTCAGCATGGCTATGCCCCTGTATTTCTGGAAATACTGAGTGCTGGGCTCTGTGGAAGTGTCAGGACAGTCTTGTTGGGATGACCTGACTGTAGAAGAGGGAGCCCTCTGGGACCCAGAAGACCAGACAGTGACCTATCCTGCTGCCTGGGATTCTTGTGCAACTCTGATCCCATGGGAATCTTTCTGTGCCTCAGTTTCCCCTTCTTAGAATGGGACTTTCCATCTCTCCCCATGCTGATTATTGTGAAAGAGGAACCAGGAGTCACTGAGGCACTGTTCAGGCTCTCTTAGTGCTTTCTGGATAATCAGCAAAAGCACTAAAAAGATGGCATATGGTCTGTGAGGGGTGGGCAGATTTCCCTTACACCAGAGCAAAAATACTTCTTCAAATGAAACCTAAGAGCTGATGACACTGCGGTCATGTTGCTGTGTCAGGATCCTGTCAAAATATATTGCAGCATAGATGGAGATATCTGTCATCTTGCTGAATTCTGCCAGATGTCTGGTGGGGTCTCAGAGAAGGTTGTTAGAGCCTAAAATTCACTTGTGAGTCTCTGGGAATATATGACTTGTGGCTGCCAGGGTTACAGCTATGACCTATCTCCCACCAGGGATGCTAGTGCTCAGCCTAGGGAAAACTCACCACAGATGAGTTAACTCAGATTTCCCTTCGATTGCTCAATGAGTGCAATATTTCAGTTACTTTCCTGTGGAAGGAACAATTAACAGCATCATGGATTGCCCCTTCATCTTTCCATATGGATAACCACACCAAAGAGAACTGATAGTGAGGATATATAGGGCCTCACATTTCTTTCTCCTGTTCTTAGTGTTCATCTTTGATTTTTCTGGGGAGGGTTGCTACTTCATTTTTAAATGACACATGGACACACAGTGTGAAAACATGATGCTCACTTTGAACATATCAATTGCTGCCCATTTAGAAAGATCAATGCTTTCTTTAAAAGGCCTTATGAGGTTAGATTGCTTCCAAATATCTCCCCAAATATCCCCCAGCCAAGAAGTACATAAGCAGCTAAAATTACACACAATTCACTATAAGTCAACTGCTTCTTTAGAAGAATTTATTTCCCGAGTCTTTTGCCACGTCTCATCCCACTTCTCAGCTGAACCAGGACTCTGGCTTATGATGGATGTTGGCAAACAGACACACTTCTGCACACACATGGGAAAGAAAATTATAACAGCCTTCAGCTGTTTTTTCCCCATATTTGTTAGATTGGAATTAGAAATATTGATGACCATTGTTAGTTAAACCTCCTGAAAAATAGAGAACATGGAAACTACCTCTGGGGCAAGTAAACAGCCAGGGGGTCCTCCAACTGCATTTGCAAAACTCTATGGGCAGGATGGTGCTGGTGTCCCACAGCATTGCAAAATGGATGACAGAAGGAGCCAGGCTGCTGACCTTTTTCATCCTTTCCCCTCCTGGACCTCATGGTACAGACTAACCTGCCTGTGTCACCCTTGCCTGCATGAGCATGGCAGAGATGTGATGGAGGTGGCAAGGATGAAAAAGAAATATGGATAAAATGGGCTGACTGGTAGGGATTGGCTCCACCCCCCCACCCCCAAAAAAAAAAATTAAAAAAAAAAAATTCCCCAAACCAAACTGAAATGCCCTCCCCAAACCTAAGTTAGCAGAAGCTTTATTAAGAAAACTTTCTGGAAATCTCATATATTGACAATATACCAGTAACTGCAGTTCATTTGAAGCTGGTTTTTTTGGCTGCAGAAATTACCTTCAGAGAGGTTTTAAGCCTGCCCATCTGCCCTGCCTGTGGGTTGTGCCTTCATGATGTGGCTTCCCAATCATAACCCTTACACACCTCCATGGAGGAAAGGTAGCAAGAGGACACTATATTTTAATAGCAATAATATTCAGCACTTAAGCAGGTGGTAGAGGGCTCAGTTCAGCTGTAAAGTGTAAGCATCTCCTTCCTGGGATGAATGCCAGTGAGCACAGGGCTCTTAGGTTCCCTCCTGAACCTCAATTGCTCCTGCACTCACTCACAGCTGCCAGGCATGTGTTGTATGGTGGCCTTGACCTATTCTGTTTTTCATCCTGTTCTGTCTCCATTCTTGGAGATCAAGGATGATTTCAGCTGAAATCATCCTTGAGCAGGACTGGGACCTCAAGTTTGTGCAGCCCCTTTCCATGTCCAGCACTCATCTGAGTTAGTCTGCAGGGTGATGGATGTGAAATGCCTGTGGCAGATCAAGTTCACCCCTCTCCATATCAAGGAGGATGGCATTGATTCTGTGGCCCCAGGGGCACTAGGGTTTGGCAGCATGCCAGTGAGGTGCATCACCTCTGGGACTGTCTCCAGGACCTGGGAAATGCCCTGACAAGACAGTGGCCACAGCAGCACAGTCTGGGCTGGGAGATGCTGCTGAAATTGCTCCATGGCTACAGGATCCCCCATGTCCCAGCTGAGAAGCACCAAGCCACAGCACCCTGATTACCTGGCAGGGCTCAGACATTTGCAGATTTGTTGTCCCTACTCTGTTGATGCTGCTTGGGATGTGAGGTGTTGCTGATACGAGTTATCCCTGTGATCCTGCTGTGGAACAAAGGTAAGGGTCACAACCCACCCAGCTGGAGCCCACTGGTTATGGTGGTTTCCCTTGAATGCAGTGGCTTTACAGAGCAGTGCAGTGGGTGGTATGAGGTCTCTTCCAACCCCTATCATTCTATGACAATGCTGTTTTGCTGGAAAAAAGGACATGCCACCTACCCTGCTGCCACAGCCATGGGGCCCTGCCACTGCCCTCCTGGTGTTAGTGGAGAGAGCTGTACCAGCCCTGGAAAGAGCTGAAACACCTTTGATTGAAATATTTTGGTTTATTTTTGTCTTTTCTTATTTAGTTTGGAAAATTGTCCCAACCCACTCTGCAGCCAACAGCAGCTGGAATCTGTGAAAGGGCATTACCCGCACTGGAACCACCCATTTCCATCTCCAAGCATGGTTGCACTGGTCTAACTGGGCTGTGAGGCCATCCACCCTCTTGGGACAGGGTGTTCTCCTGAATCTACAGACTGCTCTGGTGATGCCAACTCCTTGCAAAGGAGATCTGTTTCCATAATGGCTTAAACCACCACAGCAGCTCCCCAGGGCCTGGCTGCCAGGGTGAAGGGACTTCTTGCTCTGCTTGTGTGTGTGCTTTTCTTAAACTGGATGTGCAATGAGATGAGTGAGGGCTCAGCAGCATGCACGGGGGTGACAGGCAGGGAAGAAGGAAGAGGGGGCTGGAGGGCAGTAGCTTTCAGAGAATGGTGCCGTTCCTCCAAACCCTATTGATCACTTTGTAGTGACACTTATAGACAAGGAGCATTTTCTTTAACAAATATGAATCTAATGGATTAGGTCTGATCTAATTATGCATTCTGCATTAAGCCGATGCTCCCCCTGTCTGAGGCTGCTAGCATAATTAAACTTAATGTACTTTTAATGATGTCTTCTTAACTCATGCATTCATATATGATTAGAATCAAATAGACAAGCTGTCATGAGTCCAGGAGAGCTCTTTCAGCAGTTCCTGATGGGACTTATGTTGAAATATTAATAATGCAGATTTCAAGGTTAACAACATTGGGTTTGAAGTGAGGAAAGCTTGTCACACAGTTTGAGCTAATCTGAGGCAACAAAACGGCTCCCCTTTCAAGTTCAGCCTCTTCCCATCTTGTGCTCCTGTGAACAGGGGAATTTAAGTTTTACTTGGTAAAGATGTTGTTAAGTGAATGGCACTTTGAGTAACAGCTAGCAGAGAAACTGAGACAATAACTGTGCTGGCAGCTTTCAGGGGGTGGCTGGGTGCTCTGTCCTGGCATGCTCAGTCTTTGGTCCTCTTCCCCTTTCCTGCTGCTTTTCTGAAAATTGGGAGCCATTTGTTCTAGGGTCTGGCAACCAGAAGGCAAAGTCTACTTTTATTTCAGCTTCTCTTTGGTCAAGTGAAATCAGATTGTGTTGCCTCTCCCAGCCTGTTGGCTTTGCCCATAACCTCTTTAGTCCAGGGAATGGGCTCCCCTGAGCTGTGCACCATCTTGTGCAATGGGGCCTGACGAAACTTTAGCTTTGCTTCCCTGGCTTTAGAATCCTACACACAGCAGGTAACAAGCTTACAATGAAATCTGTGGTGTTTTCCCTTCCTTTTTCTGGATTTTTTTTTTTTTTTTTTTTTTTTTTTTTATCAGCCCATAGACTGGCAGACAGGTTGTCTTTTCATTTCCTGAGAGCAAGTTGTAAAATCGTCTGAAATCCTTCCAATGGGAAAGCATTGATTTATTACACCGTAATACTGATGCGAACAACACCATGTACCTTTCATCTAAAAAGTCGGGACTTATAGAACACGACATGCCATTAATTTTGATGCCAGCTCAAAAGGAGGAGGAATTACTGCCAAAAGGATCCAGAGAGCATGTTAAACCAGCCCTGCAGAGTAATGAACATGCTTTGTGGCTGTTACATTATTTCATATTGATCCTTAGGAATGAAAAGGTGTCTTGACAGCTAATTTGGGCTGTCAAAGGCATTGCTTAATATCTGTATATGCGTGTGTGCGTGTGCACTATAATGAGTGCATGCAAAAGGGATGTGCAAATGTTGGATAATTACACTTTCCAATATCCCTTCTGGGGGTGAGGATTACTGTGTTTCACTGCTCTAGGGACAAATTTCCTTGTTCAGCAGGTGCATTCACTTGGTTACCAGCTTGGTGGAGATTATGCCCAACACCCTGCCTCTCTCCATCCCCAGCCAGCTGTACCTCCTGGCAGTCAGACAGGGATGCCTCCTTTGGTTAAGAACACACCAGCAAAAGGGAGATTAGTCTAAGTGCTCTGGGACCAGCCAGATAACTTAGTGCTTTGCAAGATTGTGGCTCCATATAGTACTCCATTTGCAGAGTATGGTGTGATGGGTTATGGGATTGCTTCTGCCCATTACAAAGGAAGATGAGTTAATTTGCTTTCTAAAGCTATATGGTGATACAGACTCAGCTGCAATTAAGACAACCATGATGTACACATCTAGAGTCTGCTCCAGGTCCTGGAGCAGAGCAGCTGGCAGCGCGGAGGGTAGGATTGATGTACAGATGAAGGAGAGATAGGAATGGTGAGAAGGGTAATGGGAGGTGATACTGAGGGTTAGGGCTGAGTGGAGAATCCCACAGTGGGAATGATCAGGGTTTTGATGGAGAGATCAGTCTCAAGCTACCCCTTCATGCCTAGGAGAATATTTTCCAGATCCTTAAACACTAAATTCATCCCTCTTATACAATCAAACCATCAGGACCAAATGTCTGTAAAAGAGCAAAGCAGCTGTATGTAAGGAAGCTGGGAGCAGTGTTGCCTTTTTAATGAAGCTGGAACAACATGAAACCCAAACAGTTTTGTCTGGCCCTATCCGTCATCCTTTAAGATAGGGTTTTAGTGTGGATTCTGCACTAGAAGTCCTGCCCTCCATCAGGCTGGTGGACAGCTGTGCATGGCAGTGAAGTCCCTGTATTTGTGTTGATTAATTAATTGACCAGGTAGCAGAGACGTAAGCATGGGGGCTTCAGCTAGCTGTGGACTGCCAAGACACAAAACCAGCACTGGTGCCTGACAAAGTTGATTTGTGCCCATAGGTAACAAGAAGGCAACTGGGGAATTAGTGTTTAAGAAGTCAGCAGCTACAAAAGCCATCATAGAACAGGTCACACAGGTCCCTCAAATGTATTTGGGGTTAATCTGGTAATTTTGCTGGTAGAAAGGGCCTGAACTCATCTCCTTCGGTTTCCAAGGTGGTGCTTCAGAGCAACCTTCACTAGCTAAGCCCCAGTGTGTGCTATTATTTCTCATGCCATAGCAGTGAAGAGTGCCAGTCATGTCTTAAGGGTACCACACACCACTGTGATGGGTCATCTAAGCTCTAACATGTGCCTCCATGGTAGATTGATGTTAATTAGAAACATGCACAGAAATGTTCTCCAAAGGACCCAGAGACATGTGTGAGACTTGGGTGACTGAATATGTCACTGAAAACTGAGCACAAGCCTGTGTTCACAGTGAAAACTTCCTCACGTTTCCCAAAACTTTTGATGGAGATACGTAGCTGAATTGCAGGATCTGAACAGGTTAGTGGTACCCACTGGATTACAGCAAACATTGATGAGCCCCTGCCCTGTCCCTTCAATGACTGTAGATGGGTAAGTTCTCCCTGCATTTGATGGCAGGCAGGCACACAGACAAATCTTTCTGGAGCATCTCAGCTTTGTGTTCAGGTGCCGGAGTTATAATGCAAAGGGATGCATCAGATGATGCATCTGTTCCTCATCTGCTCCACTTCAAGGTTCAGTGGTTTTTTTGCTTCAGCAACTGCTGAAGATGCTTTTGGATTCTTGGTGGAGACTTTCTTACCAGGAATATTTGCTTTCGCCACTAGGAGGGAATTTTGTCCTGTTTATGTCAAGATATAAAGAAACATTTATTGTGCATTTCTGCAACCTTACTGGCAACCAAGAGTGAACCACTGAGTAAGAAGAGCATTTTGAGACAGGATCCAAACCCCCAGTACAGTACTGGATGCCTAAGTAATTGTGGAAGACCAAAATGGGCTAATCCAGCACAGCCTGTCATGGGAAGCCTGTCCTTCAGGCCCCATTGATTGGGAATCTTTTGTGCTTTGAAGCCTGAGGGTTCACAGGCCCTTTCAAGACATATTCATTCTCCCCCTTGCTGACTTTATCTTTAAAACTTTCCAGTAGGTAAAAAAACCCCTTGTGACTGTTGGAGACCATGAATCTATAACCATGGCCAAGTGGGATAAGCTGGGATGCCTGGCACTTTTGTGTCTCAGCTTCCCCAGCTGATAACTGGGAATGACAATATGGGGAAGGGAAGTCCTTCCAGATGTCTGACACCAAGTGCTAGCTAAGAGTATGCCATTAACAATTACCGTCAACCTCAGCAGCTGTCAGCATCTGCATAAAAGTCTGAAGACCTTTAAGCCTTACTGTCTTTTCCCCTTCAACAGACTTTTGGATGAAGAATTTATCAGGTTGTGTAAAAATTGAGAAACCTCTTAAATGTCCAAGCCTCTGAAGTGGCGCTGGAGCTCCTAGGAAAGCTGATCCCGGTGAGGATTTTTGGACCAGTGCTGGTTCTTAATTCTCTCTGAGCTAACCATGTCTTCTTTTTGTAAAAAGAAGCCAAAATCCTGTTATAGCCCTCCTCAAAAAATAATCCCACAAAACTTCAAATGAAGCAAAATCATTAACTTGAAACCCAACGAATGTTAATTTCCTGACTCTTGGGTAAATATTAGATAGATTCCCAATTTCAGCCTGAAACAGTTTATTTGGCTGCTGTTCACAAATCAGACACAGCAATAATCAAGGAAATCTTGCTTGGTTCTGGTTGGGTAATATTGCCTGAGGGGTAACATAATTTTCATTTCCACATATCCAGCACTGGCACAAAATGGCATGGACAGGTATGAAAAATGGATTATGGACCCTTGGTGCTAAAATTCCAGCTGATATTTTCATTTCTATGTAAATAATAATTACCAATAAAAATGTTGCTTGAAAAAAAAAGAGTATGAAAAGAAAAACACTGTTGCATTTGATAAAGGAAAATCCTTTGCAGCACTGGCAAAAGAAAGGAAAAACAAAAGGAAAAACAAAAGAGAGTTAAAACAAATATAGCTGTTAAATAAAAGATCCAGGTACCAAAGAGCAAAATTTAATGAAAGCCAAAACTGTTAAATATGGATTCCTGTTGAGAAAAAATGTCAATGTCTTTAAGAGTTTTACCATTACTCTATTTTTAAGAAAAGTGTAGTAAAAATACATATTACAAGTTAACATTTTCCACGCTTTTGTCCTATTCTTTTTTTTTTTCTTTTTTTAACTCCTCCACTGATCAAAAGCCTTTGAAAACTGCATCTCATGTCTTCACATCACAGGTGACCAGTCCTAACACAGATGCGCTGCTTCTCATGAGACTGTCCAACTGCCTGGTCAGGCTTTCCATGTTCTGCCACCACGTGGTCCTGTCTCTGGAGGAGGATGTGGCACCAAAGGGTCTTGGCAGCCTGTTCCCACTGCAGCGCCTGGTTGTGCATCACCACGGCAAGGTGCGGGACACAGCAAGAGCTGTCTCAGAAGATGGTTCCGAGGGCTCTGGCCATGGGAACAGGCTAGCTTGTGGATGCTTCCACTGTACCAGCATTTACACAGAACTGAAGTCAAAATTAAGAAAAGCTGATTAAAAATAATGCTAACCAACACAAAGTGTCCTGATTAGGTGTTTAGAGTGGCTGATTTCAGCGTTCATGTTTGGTGATGAGAGATAAAGGTCACAAGGGTTTCCGGTGGTGAAGAGAGGGAAACGTTGGCACAAGACATGCTGTGCCTGAGCTTAGGACCTTGACTCTGGCTTGCTGGTCTCTAAAGTGTTTCTTGACAAGTGGGTAAATGGAACAGACACTTCAGCCCAGGCTGGTGTTAAAGGTGGTAAATGTATTGCTCTGCACATTCGTACACTAATGGAAACTGATAGAAAGGCAGCTTCCAGCTGTACTTATGGACAGCTGCACAGACAGATCCTCCTCATAGACCTGTGCAGTCATTTGCCTGCATCACTTCCTCTTCACCTGCCTCCCTTCCTTTCCTGCTCCTCTCTTGCTATGTTGCAGAAAAGAAAAGAGGGAAAAAAAAAAACCAACAAAAAAAGAACAAAGAAAAAAGTGAGAAAAAGCAGCTCAGGATACTCCAATAGCAGCTCAGTCCCTGGACAGATATTTGCTGGGTCTGTGAGAAGCTTTGAACTTTGTCTGCCATCAGTTATGGACCTCTGAGATAGGACAAGGGTAAGTGGGTTCACTGTCATCCCTGTCCCACAGATCTCTCTCTCCAGATGCTCCCCTGAGAATCCTTCATTTCTGGGGAGATGTCGCAGGCCCTCCAGGGTGGGAAGAATTTATCTGTCCCTGCCAGTGATTCACAGAATGAACCTTTTGTGTGGTTCTGGAAAACTATCCTTGCCCCTTTGAACGCTATGCTTGTGGCTGGTTGTCCATCTGCCTGTCTGGCAGTGCAGGTTTCTGCAATACCAACTTTGGGGTCAACAACCTATTCTCCTGGCTTGTGGTTGCTTCCCCCTCCCTAAGAATACATGAGTGAGAATCTGCTACTTTAGGCTTTGTGCCCAGACAGGCCACAACTTGACAGGAAGGCTGAGTTTGACCAGCCCTGATGCTGTTGAATGTTATGGATGCTTGAATGAAGCTCTTGTAAGGTCTCCTCCTTTGTTTCCTTCAGCAATTCCTTCCAGGAAGCCATTCTGACCAACTATCTACAAAATGTTCCTCTTAGAAAAATGGCCATAAGGGTATTTCAGAGCAAAAAGGCAGAGATAGTCCCATTGAAGCCCCATGACTTCTAGCATGTTTTACTGGTTAATAGGCAGCCATCTAGAGC
This sequence comes from Megaceryle torquata, assembly GCA_024611175.1. Taxonomy (NCBI): domain Eukaryota; kingdom Metazoa; phylum Chordata; class Aves; order Coraciiformes; family Cerylidae; genus Megaceryle; species Megaceryle torquata. The sequence goes on along the minus strand of JANIJG010024060.1, from coordinate 64,548 downwards.
TGGATGTCTTGAGATGGTCTATTCCTGGCTCAAGGGGGTTCCCTTATGTGACCACCAAAAAGGGAGCACACACAGAAGCTAAGCAATGAAGAAATGGTTCACAATTGCTTGTTAGCCCCTGATAACCTAGGCAGGAATGTTGCATGTGAGGGGAATGTGGCATTTACTTCCACTCTTCGATAAACAGCAGCCGACCATGATCTTAGACCAACCATCTGCTCTAGTCTGCCACGCATGATGTTGTGCCACTCCAGGCACATGATTCTTCTCTTGAACCACCATTCATCATCTCTGGAAGAATTATCACTTCGTCCTCAGGTTACCTGGGGTTTCCAAACTCATGACTTTGCCCTTGTAAAACAGCCTTGTGTTTTTGTTCAGGTTCTTTTACACATCAAATCCTTCTTGTTGCAGGGACAATAGTTTGCAGCTCTGTCTGCCTCGTTGCAATAACTCCACAGCCCAAGTTCACACTAGAACAATGGAAGGTAGAATCACGATGGACAAAGAGGTCAATGCTGATGCCCTGCAGGGAGTTCAACTTGCCATTTATCAGATTGTCTTTTTTGCTGTTAGTAGCTCAGACATTATGGTTTGCATCCCAAACTAAACCAGAAAGAAAGACTGAGCAGGGAAGGGGGAAAGGGCTGATGTTACCCTGACACCACAGGAATTAGTAAGAAAAAATATATATTGCACACACTAAGACTTATTAACAACCAAGTTAAAACAAAATGGCATAGTCCTCATTAGTGTTCCAGTGGTTCTTTGATCAGGGATGGTTCACAAGTCTCTTAAATCCCATCACACTCTTCTTATTGCAGTACAGAGCTGTTTCTGTTCTCCTGCCGGTGGATCTGTTCACAGAAAAAAAAAAAGGGGAAATAGATTTGATTTCCTTGAGAAGATCCATCCAATTGTGCCTTCTGTCATCATCATTTGTCTTGTTGGTGTTGGGTTTGTTTTTGGCTCTGGAGGGGGTGGAGTTGGGCTGTCCCTGCTCTCACCCGGCAATAGGTCAAAAGGCCAATTATAATCCTGTAGCTCCCAGGGACATGCCAGTGGTGTGGCTCATGCACGGGATTGTCTGCATGGATTTGGTGAAATCGTGGCTGACCACACGTCCGTTCTCTCCACTGCTTCCTGCTGCAGCCGGTCTGGGAAGGGTTGATGTCCGTATGGCTTCGTTGATTGATTGCTGTGGGATTAAACAAAAACCCTTTTTAGGAAGGACGGGGGGGTTTCCCCCTGTCCTTAGCAATGTTGGAGAAGTTACAATATAAATCAATGTTGTCTTACTGTTCTCTTTCTCCTTGTATCCATTCAGACTCTCAATTTCTGCATGTCCTTACTGCATCTGTTCTGTTAATTCTCACCTCTTCTACATTCCAAATTCAATGTTTCAGCAGTATTTTGGGGATTAAGGCATATGTGCCATATGCAAAAGCTATTCAAACTCTACAACATAAGAACAGTCATCCTGGATCTGAGCAAAGGTATTATACACACTTCCCCCATAGATATGCTATTACTACTCCTCTAGTACTGTTATGTATGGTGGACTCTGACTCACTGCAAGCATATGTTTGACTTTCCTCATGTGAGAAGTTGAGCCTGTGCCTATGTTTTTGTCTACAGCAATGACTGAAGTAACCAGGAAATGCAAACCTAATTCAGGAAACCAAACCTCATCTTCCTGTTCCAGATACCATCCAAAACATTTGCTTGCAAAGATCTAAGGAAACCACCTTTTTAGAACAATTAAACTAAAAGATGAAGTCAATTGGTTTCTTTGAGCTTAAGCTATCCCTAAGGGCAGCACCCTTCTTTCTGGACTGGGATATCCAGGTGAAGAATTATCCAGAAGAGATAAATCTGGAACAGCTATTCAGAAACAGTCAACTTAGTGCTTACTAGTCATGGAGCAGCCGCCTGTGCTGGTAGGACCTGCACCTTGCCCAGGGTCTCTGTAGGGACGCACTGAGCAGAGATGGATTTAGAGGGGTACCTGGTTCATCTTTCTGGGCACTTGCCTGGGCTCTGCTGAATGGCTTTATGGGTCAATCACTGATAGTAGGACCAGCCAAACGGACAAGTTTAGACTAGATGTCAACACTGGGAGCCACAATTCCTTCCCATAGTGGCTGGTTTTAACATGGCAGGAGTACTGCAAGCTAACACTGATGTGAATTAAGGGGTCATTCCATGTAACACAGTGAAGCCAACAGCAGGGCAGAATTTCCTTAAGCCTAAAGCTATGGAGCTATTGCATTCTGATGCTCTTTTGATGTGCATTTGTGGCATAAGTATGTACTTAGCTTTACTGTGTAGACAGCAATTATAATTTAATTATTGTATATTCAGGGACATTAATTGCTCACATTATCTTACCCAATGTACCTCTCATTGTCTGTAGAATTTTCTGAACCTCAATGGGAAAAGAGCTGGTGCACATTTTCAGGGAATTAGAAATGTTATTATTGCTGACAAAACATTAAGCATGTTGTGAAATGGTGACATAAACCCCAAAGAAACAATCACTTATTTTCCTTTTGATTCTGGGCAAGTTTCAGTGCTCAGGGAAGTCAAAATCTCTCTAAATGTTATGAAACTCACTGCATACTTCATATACACATGCTGACTTCCATGATCATGGGAGAGGTGAGGATGAGGAAGAGAAGGGATCTGTTGCTCTTATAACATAGATCCTGCCGCACTCTTGTACCCAATGGTATCTGTATAAGGGATCACCTCTGCTAGTCATCTGAGGCAAGATGCACTTGTTCCACAGATGCTGTATTAAATGTGTATCCTCAAGGCTCTCAAATCTAATCTACTCTTGAGGTGACATTCTGAAATTTAGACACACCAGAATTTCAGGATGAAATGTATCTCTTGCACCATAGGAAGTATGCTTCCGCAAGACCAGGACAGAATGGAATAAAAACCACATTACAGGAGACGTTAGAGGCCAGTTTCTCTCTAAAAGGACCCATAATTCTGAGTTTGGAGGCCCACATTATCCATTTCAGGGCACATCACACTGTTGCCAACCTGCAAATGGTACCAGGAGGGTGCCAGCAAAGGGAACAACAGGATCTGATTCACTATTTTGCTACCCCAGTTTTATCTTGCTGTTAACTGCTTGAGTTTGGGGACTATTTTATATTGCAGTAACTGTATCACACGAATCCCAGCACGCTTCATCCGTGCTGCATACACACTGCCATCATCTGCTTTTGTTAATTTTAAGGAATGGCAATGTGCTCCTGTTACTGCTTGTGCTGTGATTTTGCTCTGTATCTGTAATTTGAACTAGCATTATGCCACATATCTGATATTGCATCAACTCCCCACTATGGCCCACTTGACCCTTTTCTAGCTTCCTCTGATGCTGCTATTCCTTTCTAGCAAGTTGAGTGACACAGTCACTTTGTTATCCCTATGTCTCGACTTTCTACCCATTGTCTGGGGTGAATCCACCTCCGGAGGCAGCTTTGAAACCAGGGTAGGATCAGAGAAAAGGTGTGAAAGGCCAGGGAATGGGATGCCACCTTCATTCGCTTTGATTCACTTCTGGACTTGTAACAAAACTCGATTAAGGCAACCAGCATGGCTAGTCCGAGCCCACCGATGAGGATATAGAAAACCCCTGCCACATTGCTGAGACTCAGCGCGCTCGTCTTGTCCTAGAAGAGAAAAGAAAAGGGAGGCAGGGGAGGGCACGTGGGAAGGAGAAGAACAAAATTAATATGATATTGGTCCAGGAGGGATGCTGCACAACATAGCAATGATGACATTACATCATCTTCCTCTTTAAATGTACAGATGACATTTCTAAGAACATTTTCCATTTTAAATTCAGTGTCTAGTAAACTAACGTTTCCCTCACACAAACAAATAAACATTTCATCAGCACTGTGACTCTTTGTAAAGGTTTGGGATCTCTGTTTTTCAATCAGCTAACTTAAATGTTTATTTTATCCAAAATGTCTGATTTAAATTATTGATTAAAGGAGAAAACAACATTCTCTGCCTCAGTGACATTTGCTTGTCCCTGATATCTCGCCTGAAATAACCCGTTCTCTTGGAAATGCTCATTCCTTCATTCCTAGATTGTTTCCCCCGCAAATTCTGTTGCTGAGCAACACACCAAAATGGCTGTGTTTTTTCTCTTTTTTTTTCTTTTTTTTCAGTACTGAGGTTGAGGTGACACCTGAGCTGTCCTCAGAAAATCATTTGATTTCTGTGTAGTAAGGCAGTTATTTTATAAGCAATCAAGACCTGTTGAGGCATGTCTAAGCTAATTATTTGGTTGGCAATAACTAGGGCTATTAATGGACTGCAACTCACAGTCAGCAGCTACATTCTGATTTTACAATTGCCTAATGAATCATTACAGCTCTCTGGGGAAGAGGTGAGTCTCAGAAAGATTCATTTCACTGCTAAGGAAACCTAGTCCCCACACTTAACCCTGATGTCACTCAGAGCAGCTCTCAAAACCTTCTCCTCCATGCTGATCAGGTAGAGTTGGAGTGTTAGCATAATCTGGGTAGCAGCAGAACTTAAAAGCTTGGCTCCATTCCATGTACAATGCTCTTGTTTCTAGGATGCTTTTTCTTTATAGTACAACCATACAGAGGCCCCCTACTCTGTGCCTGTTGCTGTTCTGCAAAATCAATTCAATACTGCGTGGGCTGCACCACTGCAGAGGTGACAATCACCACTGGTTTGGTTTCTCCCTCATATAACCTTCATACGCTGGTCAGTTTGAAATCTTGCCAGTGCTTCCTGGGTGCTCTCTGTAATGAGAGATTTCTGCAATTATCTTCTTAATTTTTGCATTTTCCATATATGAAGGATTATTTATCCGGTGTTTTATAATCTGCCTTTTTTATAATCTGCATTTTTTCTCCAAGGGTTGACTGTTCATTTGTTCAGTCATCTCTTCTCTGCAGATTCTTTGTTATAGTTTTAAGCACCAACTGAAAAATGTAGGGAGGTTTTTTTGTGAAGATTTAGAAAAGCAGAGCAATTACTCTGAGAAAACTGGGTTACAACACATCAGGTACTTTGTCTCTTCAATTTCACTTTAGAAGGGCTGTACCAGCTTCAGGGAGGGACAAAGACACTAGAGGATGGCTTGCCCTCCTTGACATCCTAATCTTTTAGCCTGCCTCCTTAATGGAAAGCACCTGATTAGCACATGCTCTGAGCTCAGAGGGAAGGATGGGGACAGGGGAAGAAATGGAGCAGTCCATTTGTGTCTTAATAATTTTCAGCCCGTACTTTCACCTTAGTTTGACAGAAGGGTGGAGGTCTCCAAGATATCAGGAACCTCCAAGCTTTGTGAAAAAGAATGACACTATAGAGAAGAGAAAACGTATTAATGCTCTCACTCAAATAAATGTATTGATGCAATCCATGCTTGGCATCAGAGATTCCACATGAGTTTTCCCTTGTAGTCACAACTCCTTAGGAAACTCCGCTTCCTTGTCTCTACCAGGCATGGGAATACACAAATTTCAAGTTTTATTGGCCACAATATTCCTGTATTTTCACCCACAGTTTGGGGGTCATGGCCCAGCTTCTTAGCTGTAATGGCAGAGTGGTCTGGCAGCCAGGAAAGGATGTTGGTTCTTTTCCAATTTCCATTTTCCTCCTGATTCCAGTAGCAAATCACCAGTAAGAAAGAGGAGATGACTCAAAGCAGTTTCCTGCACCACTATGTCACACAATTAATTTCAGAGCTGTTGTATTTTTCTTGCATTTACTTTGCAGTAGCATTATTGTTGTTGTTATTATTAATATTACTGCTATTACTATTACTCTTAGGGCAATTTGAGTGAACTGCAAATTGTCTTATCCAGAAGGCAAAAGAAAGCAGAGCAAGGCACAGCAGTGGGCAAACCTGCTGAGAGGAAGAGAGCATCCCGAGTTTCAACTCGGCTAGTATAACAAGGTTTCTCCCAAGGAGCCAAAGACATGGGCAGCTCCAGTGGGGCCCTGAGGGACACTGAACTGCAAAGGCACAGCTGGTGGCATATCCATCACAGATATCATGAGCCATGCTGAGAGGTGAAATTTCTCCTGTGGTGTCACTTTGCTTCTTGCTCCTTCTCTCCTTTTTTTTTTTCCTCTTTGTTTCCTTCCAAATCCCAGCAGGAGAAGCAGAGATGTTCTCTGGGTGGGAGCAGCATCTTTTTGCTTCCTTCAGCTGCAGGGCCAGACCCACATGAAGGGTAGGAAACACTGAATGCCCCACAGAGGCTTTTCTTGCTGTTGCCCTACACGGTCCTGCCCTAATAATGTTCGTAATAATAAAAAGACCCTAATTATGCTTGAGAGGACCCTCCTCTCCTCTGTACTCAGGCTCTGTGACACCACATGCTCTCCTGCAGAGCTGCCCATCACCAAACCAGCTTGTTAGTGGGAGTGTAAATGTCACCACTCGTCTCCTGCAGCGGCAGAGTGCTGACGTGGGGGAAAGATTGGCAGGTGAAAAGAGAAAGAAAACCCCATCTTTCTGAGAGCCTGTGCTTGTTGCTGCAGCAACCAGGCACCTTCCCGTCTGTTCCTCTCAAACGCAGCACCATGTCCCTGATCCTCTTTTTAATTATTTATCCTCCTTGGCTGAAAGGCATTAAGGCCAAATTTGCCTGGTTTCCCAGCAGGGCTGGTCCTTTATTTTAACCTGCATGACCAGAGCCTGTGGGAGCACAGAGTGATGGCATCTTGAGCTGCTGTGGTCTCCACAGAAGATGAAATGCCCTTAGAGCAGGTGATAGCTCCAGAAACTGAGTTTTCGCACCAAACACTGGGCTAGCTTTATTGGAGCAAGGCATGAAGCTCAGCAACGAAGGACATAGTGCTGGCCATAGAGTCTGAACACTACTGTGTGTCTGCCAGGGAATGGGTAAGAGCACATGGATGGCTGGCTGCAGGGATGAATCTGCCCAGCATGAAAAGAAACCTTGGACTTGAGAACTAGTCAACTTCCTGCAAGGCATGGTGGTAGATTTGTTCCTTTTTTTTTTACTGTTTTTTAAACAAGAGTGCAATTCTTGCAACTGGAGAAAAGGACTGGGGGATCCTTGTGGCTTTGTCCTTTAATTGCATGAACAGATCTGTCTGTCCCTGCAAGCAGGTTGCAGCCTGCCATCCTGGTCTGGAAAAAACTTCCCTTCTTCCATTGCCTTGCAAAATCCCCAGGGAAGAGGAGAATCGCATCCATGTGCCCTGACATTTAGGTGTCCACTTTGTCTTACCCTCCAACAACTAAAGGCATCCCTTTCAAGCCCACAGCACATTTCAAAGACTGCAAAAAAAAAGCTGTCTATTCAATTTGTGCTTGTAAAAAGGGGTCCTTCTAGGGAACCACCTAGTTACAGAGAGTCTGTCCCTCTTCTGGGCTTATTTCTGCTATGTCAAGTAAAAAGGGAGTACAGGAAGACCGGGAGACAGGAACAGGAGCTGGTGGATGGTATCTAACTGTGAAGTGCTGGAGGTGTGTGTGCATGGAGAAACTTTGAGTCTGTGGGAAGGAGTGGCTGCCATAGGTTTGCTGTGGGGAGAACAGCAGCACGTATATTGCTGCCCAGTGCAGCACACTGCCTGAGATTTCCCACTGGAAACCTCACTGGCAATGCACCTAGGGCTGTGGTGGTCTCGGATCAACAGCCCCTGACCACAGCTGCCCAGCATCTCCTGTGATGGTGCAACATAACCAAGCATTCATCAGAGCAGGAGTGTTTGCCTCTGGAGTTTTAGCTCAGATCCACTAAAGTAGCTACTGTTACCTAATAACAAATTCACTGGATAAAAACTGAGGTGGGCAATAGATAGGAAAACAGTCAGATTTAAAACAGGATGCACAGGCATGTCAGCTACAGCCATAGAACATCACCTAGGGCCAATGAACATATGCCTGGGAAACACCAGAGATTTTACTTGTCTGGGCTAACAAGCCTGGATACAAACCTTACATCCAGCTAGCACTTCACTCCTCTACATTAACATTCATTTACCCTTCTGAAAGTCCTCTGACTGCAAACCAAGTTAAGCTTGAGCATAGACAGCAATGGGAAGGCTTCATCATGCCTGTGGGAGGAAAGACTCCCAGCTTCTCAAGCTTTGCTCTGAACCTTGGCTATTAGAGGAGAGGTGTGTAGTCTGGCTTGTGCAGATGGGTTTTGTGCCCACTATGGGCAGGATGGGGGAAGCTGTGCCTGGTGCTCTGCCCTGCCTGGCCTGTGTCAGCACCAAGGGCACCACAGGGAAACGGGAAGGAAGGGCTCGTGAGCATTTGGGCAGTATGACTTGTCTGCAGTAGGTGCAAAAAAGCCCAAGAAACAAAAATGGATAAAAACCATGTGGATATGTTTTCCTGACTGCATTCATAAGAACAAATGAGCAATGCAATCGCTTGGTCTTTCTGTAGGCGGGAAGAGAGGGTCTGGTGAAGTTAATGTTGACTTCTCTTACGGTTTCATATTGCACTGCTCTTGCAGACATGGTGCAGATGCTGAGCGAGGAACAGAGGATGTGGGCCTTTTGTGTAACAGCTGAGACTCTTCACTGTGATCTGCCACACCCATTATAAAGCTTACATGGTTTTAAGACTTGTGCCTACTGACTTCACACATGGAGTTTCAAGC